>LGRX02026410.1:0-11277 GCA_001247695.2 Cymbomonas tetramitiformis | reverse complement strand
CTGGTTGATATAGTCCCAGTGCTGAAGGCAGAAATTGGCACCCGAATAACAGCTGATAACTGTTGGTGACCACCATGCAAGACCTTCCAAGCGTAACTCCTTTGTCCTGAGATGCAAGTGAATTGTTCATAATATGTTGACATCACATAAACGCATTCTGATAAAAACCCTATATATTCACATGAGTTGTCATCACTACAATGACATGGGTTTTAGAATCGTCGAAATGAGTATAACTCCGATGAATTCATTAGTACAGAATAAGCTGTTGGGATTATTCCTCCGGCTGGATTGCAATCATTCACAATCCTTGTACATCCCGGTGACAAAATATTGCACTGGACTGATCACCACATTAGGTATAATCAGTGATATATAAGTCACCAGAAAAAGCATTGCAATCAGCACAATGCTGTCTAGACTCACAAAGATGAGTAACATATATTATCATATGTAATAAACAGAGGCACAATGTGACCTACGCTAAAATCGCGTATGCTCGGGCACTGTATTGTGACCTGCGCTAAGATCGTGTATGCATGGACACAACATGACTCGTGCCAATGACGTGGACATATTTTTTGCCACGACATTACATCTGAAATCAATAAATCACTCAGAGTAAAGGTGTTGACATCAGTATAGCACCATTATACATATAGTCATGAGGATTTTAAGGAAGACACAGTCTCTCCGATATTGACAAACATGGTACACATATTACCATGCTCTCTGATCATATATTTGATATCCCACAGCATATGATAATGGTAATAGCAAACCACTTCGCTGGAGGGTAGTGTTGTATATATATAGCACATGCTTGGGCACTATATGACCCACGCTGATGACGTGAATTCGGGCTGCATCCCAACGACTGCAATGCACCTTCGGTGCAAGGGGCTGCATCCCGAGAACTGCTATCCAACTTCATAGAAAGCTTCCACGTCTTCATATAGAGGTCGGACCTCTGTTGTATTTGAACGGCGCTTGACAACCGCCTAGCAATACATTTCCTTGAGGGGGAAGATGATAAGCTAGAAATACAACTAAAAACCAAATAAATAATAAATAATAAAGACAAATAATAAAACAAGTAAGTTGCATCATTGTTTTTGTTTTGGTAAGCCTGACTATATACAGTCAAACCATGCAGAACTCCATGAAAGTTGACACATACATCAGCCATGACATTCATATGAGCTTGATTTTGAAGACCTAGACATTGTATACATCTGGTCTAGCATGTATCCAGACTAAAATTGTATATTAACACGGTGCAAGCACTATAGCCTCTGCCACCGATGATCATTGAAAAGTGTATTGGCATTTCTTTGAGGTAATATTGCCTACTGAATGAGCCATACCAACCATCTTGTCTTCATTGATCATTACATATCTGATCATATCGCCATTGAGCAATGCCTATTCTGTGAGATTATATATCACGAGGCATTTCATTAGTGCACATTAAACAATTGAAGTGCAACAAAGATCATCAGCTCTACATCATACCAAAAGGTTGAGTTGTTGTCAATTGATTTTTTTAGACACCATTTCTCAGAGGTCTATTCATCATAAAAGACATAGTCTGTGCAATCATGGCTATTCAGCCTCCGACATAGCTGCATAGCTATTTAGCTTATGACCCAACCGTTGTTAAGCAGCCTCCACGCTATATGGCTGAAAAATGGCAAGCAATCTCTTCGGTCATTCTTGGGCATAGAGCAATCAAGCACAGCCAATCCAGGATGTTTATCCCAAAATTCTTCAAAAGTTATTCATGTTTTTCAGTGTCATATGAAAATAGCTAAAATACCGCCCTATGATGGGAGTCATCTCCTTCAGCGAGGGGAAGTGGTTATGTTGTAAAGTTGACCAATCTGATCATCATAAAAGTGACAGATTTGAGAAAATCGATTGAAACTTGTATTGAAAATGACTATTCCTTAAGATAAGGTATTGCACCTGAGGGAATAAAGGTTTCATCCTCTGAAATAGGAAAGGAGTTTTTCATTGACTCTAGTTCCCGAATCCAGAATCACATAAGAAAATATATTATATTCTGTACATATACAAGTACATTAGATTCAGATTCTGGGCGTACAAGTGGATTTGAATGCACTCAGGTATGTACTGAGTTGCAACTGTCCAAAGTTTTCATTCTGACATCACTATCTTATTTGTGGAATAGCATATAATGGTATAAACCATCCACATATAGATTGGCATCATACTTGTGGTTCACATCATTCTGGCACATAAGACACGCATGCTTCATTGAGAAATCATGACTCTCTGAAAATTCATTCTGGAATGTTTAAGAATTTTGTTGCCTCGACCATTAGGCCACGAAGTCTTGGGAAAAGCCAGACTACCAGTGATCATGTGCTGAAGAATATACACATATCACTAGGCAATGCCATGTTCTATTCATAATAAATGACATGTCAGCCATCCATCAACTATGAAAATACAACTCGTAGTAAGTTGTTGTCATTACGGACACTTCTTGATTGACTCTCAATTAGCTTCGATACCAAAGTTAACTTCGGTACCATCACTGATTTCTTTGTTCATCATGACAATCATTTTCCATAACCATTGTCTAAGTTGGGTACACTATAGTGACCCTGAACTGACAAAGTATGTGGGCTGCAATCCAGCGACTGCATTTGACATCATCTGGCATTTGCCACATTCAAAAACGTCAGGCATATTGCCAATATGACGTAGAGAGAATCAATGTTCAGATTAACATTGTTACCTCTAAAGCATTCGATGAGTAATCTCGGTCTGATTCTCTATCAAACCATTTTTTCACATAACATAATGATTGAATAACATCCTCCATCACCATCTGATTGGTTTGATGCATCTCTTTTTGCGAGGGGGAGGAAGAGTATAGATTCATTCATTTTCATACAGCTGCCACACCTTACATCATTGTGAGTTTGCTTGGAAAATTAAAGATCTTATCAAAAGTTCCAGCATCTGTGTATAGCAGCCATAAAATTGATGACACGGTACATCATGCCGATTGAAACATCAAATGAAGTCTTATTTGACTTATTGACACATAAAGTTCATTATGAAGAAATCATAGATGCATATTTCTCCGGCTCTATCATATTATATGAAGGGCACTGACACTGGAGAACGATGGTTTTTCAAATGTGAATAAGCTATATTGTAAGCTTACGACCATCACTTTGACGTCAACAGCCTGAGATGCTGATTGTCGAAATTCAAGAGTTGAAAGATTCGATGAATCAACCTTGATACATGTGTTTTGATTGATAAATTGTTGATCCATGGTTTCTCCCCAAATCTTGAGAAGCTGGCACACAAGTTGTTGCCAATGTCTTAAGGAAAGCATCTGAGCAAAGGATTGCCAGTTGTGCCATCAGGCATCGAATTCCATAAACAGCAAAGCCGAGTGAGCAAATCCGCCACTCTAGCTATTTGCCCGTCATTCCTTCCAGGTTCATGACAAGAGACAATTCATCAAAGTCATACACCAATGCATAATTCACATGCATGGTTGCACAGTTTGTATCCGAATGCCATTCCATCAAGGTTAAGCATCTAGACAGCAACTCTGGCCAACCAAAAGCCTTCCTGTCTTCGGATATCTTGAGCATTCTCATTTCCAGCTCCATTATGGACTAGGAAGCATCATGACTGTGCCTCACCAGGACGCTAATCCTCAAAGCCGCACACTTGAGGCGAGCCTTATGAAACAGTGACCTTTGGCTTGTGGGGCGTCAACCCCTTATCAAATCCTGAACACTTGTTAACACCTGGATAAATTTATCATGATGCAACTTAAGTGGGATTATAAGTTCCATATAATCATATTGTCTACGTATGCTGAAGGCATAACTGCCGCATATGATCACAATAGGTCGCAGCTTCTATAACATTGTGGCTTCTGAGTCAAAAGCTGATAGCCAATGACTTTTGCCAATAATTGCCGACCTAATAATAATCAGGCCGTGGAAACATGTACCCAAGAGGTTTTCATCCATCGCACCATCGGTCGTATAAATATATCAGGGCTGCATCCCAAGAACTGCAGGGCTGCATCCCAAGAACTGCGATGCGCCTTCGGTGCAATGGGCCGCAACCCAAGAACTGCAGGGATATATCCCTAACATTTTTTACCCTGCATCAAATTGATATGACAGGAGCAGGAATTGATCCTTCCTTGCTAAGGTGTAGTGAGCCTTGTATAAATCATACCCTTACACAGATACGCATATGCGGGTACCAATATCTGTGAAAAAACTGCTAATGCTACCTTTGCCAAGACCGTGGTTTGTCATCGGATTCTCCTGTGGCCAGTCAACCGAAGTTACCGGGAACATGACTGAGGTAGACGGAGTTGTGATCCTAAGTTGTGCTTGACAAACATGACTAAAGAAATTTCACATTAGTACGTGGCGAATCCATTCTCACTCATCGCGATAGATGTTCGTCAAAGCGCGCGTACCGGACCGAAAAAAGGAGTTTGGCAGACGGGTGAGGGTTTAAAGTGGGCTTATAAAGTCCCTCCGATATCTCGTAAGCAGGGCCTCCTCCGCTTGCATTAAATACAAACCCCAAAATCGGGCTCCCCAAAATCGGCCTATGATCCTCTGGAGTAACTGAAGGAGGGGAGGAAGGGTTGGGTGCACTATATCAGGCCGAGAATCGTGCGATTATAAATCGTTAAATCGTGGGATCATCGTTCGCTAAAGCGACGACGGCTAGCGCAAATAATCCGTAACGTACACTTCGGATGCTTTGAATCGTCACTCTGACGCACGATACGTATGGATCCGAATCAGTAATCCAGCGTCAATCTGCATCACGAAACGCAATTCATTGAACCTTGAAACGTCACTCTGAAATACGATACGATTTCCAGAAAGGTGGGCTACATCCTAAGAACTGTAAGGTGAGGGACTAAAGTGGACTCAGTCCCCCCCAATAACCTAAAAACACTATGAGGGACGCCTCAAATCGGTGTAAGAAGACTGGTACCAGCAAGAAGCGACAACAACAAAGACATCATAGACATATACAAAGGTATGCCCGTTGTGAGGTCACAACTCTTTTAAGAGGGGAGATCTGTCAGGGTCATGACAGATGACATATGTGTCATACATGTCATACGTGTCATACCTGTCAGACATGTCATACCATGTCATGTCATATATTATTATGACAGTCGACAGTATGGTCGATCATGACTGTACATGTCGAGTCGCGTCATATATTAATATGACAGTCGTCAGTACGGTCGACGATGACTGTACATGTCGCCAGATGATAATGTCATATCATCAGGCATCCCTGTCATCGAGAGTTCGTATGTCGAACTCGAAGATGGCAAAGCAAAGATACATCTTGAAAACAAACAAGAACCATCTTTGGCTTTCAGCATGCGCGGAACTCGCATGCGCAGCATAAACGAACTAGTCGTTATTACCATGCTGGTCGTTCAACCTACGTCTCGGGTTCACAACCCAATGGCGGTACCATCTAAGATGATGGGAGACGTATGGTACAAAAGTGAGGAAGCGTTGTGCTTCAGCAGATCTTCTTACAGAGACTGCACTCACAAACCCGCTCATACGTACACTTGCATTGCTGTCCAACTTTGCAGTGTTTATTTGTATACTGATAATATATTCACGGCGCCTGTTTATCCCGCCGTATCAGCTCCTAAGTGCAAACACATGGCTATTCGTGTTCACTAAACTCAAGCATCCTCACATACGATCATTATGACCGCACTCAATTCTGACCCTGAAATGCCCATTGGGACCCTAAAACACTCAATTCTGAACCTGAAATGTCCATTGAGACCCTAAAACACTCAATTCTGACCCCGAAATGCCCCATGTGACCCTCAAACACTCATTTCTGACCCTGAAATGCCCATTGAGACCCTAAAACACTAATTCTGACCCTGAAATTCCCCATGTGACCCTCAAACACTCAATTCTGACCCTGAAATGCCCATTGAGACCCTAAAATATGCATTTTAGAGATTCAGACCCTACTATATGTGGTTTATGTGTGGTATAATTATGTGGGGATGACATACCTGCCGGCTTCGGGGCACTCCAAAGCCAAACTCATTGTACTTCTCCCTCAGGATCTCGATCGCCTTCTGAGCGACCGCCGGCAAGGTGGTGACCAGAATATCCTCAAACTCGACATCTTGATCTGCGGGGATTTGGCCTTGAGGAGATAACTCACAAGCACCGTAGGTCGACAACACGACGGTGTCACCCTCCACGATGGCACGCGTCTCGGCGAGCGCCTCGATGGTGGTGCACATGAAGGCCCGCGACCCACCCTGAATGTCGGTCTGCACCTCACCATGTGGGAGGAGGATGCCCACAAGGGAGCGGATGGCAATCCACTCCTCACTGGTCAAGATGCACTTGTTGGAGCTGTCGTGCAAGGTGAAGTATGTGACGATCGCGGTGCGCAGCTTCCACAGGCGCTCCAGCATGCGCAAGGTGGAGCTCCAACGCGTGTCATTGCGTTGCTCAAGCTCCAACCAGTCCTCATAGATTGCCAACATCACCTACATACAGCCAACCAACCGATAGTTAGTGTGATGGTGAGACCATTCGACCCTCGAAACACTCAATTCTGACCCTGAAATGCCCATTGAGACCCCCAAACACTCAATTCTCGCCCTGAAATGCCCATTGTGACCCTAAAACACTAAATTCTGACCCTGAAATGTCCATTGAGACCCTGAAACACTCAATTCTGACCCTGAAATGCCCATTGAGACCCTCAAATACTCAATTCTGACCCTGAAATGCCCCATGTGACCCTCAAACACTCAATTCTGACCCTGAAATGCCCATTGAGACCCTAAAACACTCAATTCTGACCCTACCATGCATATATTGGCCTTGAAATACTCAGTCTGTGACAGCCAACAATACCCAATTATGTAGTTAAGGATCATTTGGGCTTACCTCCTTGAACTTGCCGGTTGCCTTGGTCGAGTGGTTAAAGTGACCGACTAGCGCGGAGACTCGTGATAATAATATCTTGCACTCTGGGTTCTTGTTGGTGTTGTCACTGCCGGCGATGCCTAGAGCCCACTGAACTACCGTGTTCAGCCGGTGCCCCAAACATATCCTTGTCGGGATATCAAGCTCCTTCACAAGTGCGTTAAGCTCCTTCCCTTCACACGACACCACAACACCACAACAATCAAGTAATGTTCGACATTTGTTTGTTCATACAGGTAACCATTAGTAGGATGGAGCAACGAAGAAGGCGGGGTGCGTGGGCGGCTATCGATATCAATAGGGATAGATGCGAATGTGTACATACCCGCTCCGTCTGTAGTGCCCGCGCCACAAAGGTGTACACCAAAGTGTCCTCGGGAAAACCAAACTCTGAGCACAGTTGCTTTATCCACGCTGAGATGTCCGCAGCACGATGCTCCCCAGGAATGATTCTAGTGGCTAGGTTGCGATAAACCCTCTCACCCGTGGTAGGGTCAAGGAAACACACACTGAAAGTGCAATATGGATCTCCCGCGCGAGATGTCCACAAGTCCAACTGGCAATGCAAGTATGCCCCATACTTGACATAGTCACGTTGTGAGTCCAAAAGCTTCTTGAGGTCCAACCTCGCAGCGGTGAACTCTACTTCCTTCAGGATACCGTCGAGCGTCACAATAGTGGGCTGCTCAGTTGCCCAGCGCGCATTGAAACCAACAATGTAGAACTGGAATCCAGCTCCAACCCTGATATGATCTGGGAGCAAATCCACTGTTGTCATGATAACGAAGTTCCTTGTCCAGAATTTCCGGCGCTCTTCTGAGACCTTACTAGCGCTCTCGCGCTCCGCTGGTATCACGCCCATCTTTGCGAATGCCCCCTCAACTGCGGTCTGTGCTTTGCTTGCGTGGACTTCCTTCGCTGAGTCGCTCTTAGAGCTTGCCAATTGAACGCTCAAGTTAGTGGCTGGGTGAGACAGTTTGTGGTGCTTGCCGAGATTTCCCGTGCTGCTGTGCTCTGGCGTGTGCTTGAGTAGGGACATGCAGAAAACCTTTTGTGTGTTTTCTGTACACACACAAACACAATTCTTGCCAGAAAGTGGGAGTGCTGGCTCAAAATACGTTGTGTACTTCCAATACCCGCTGAGTAGAGGCTTGCCGAGTTTCCCTATGGGCGTGCAGATCTTCACTGTGTGCGTTGTTCCATCTTTGTCCTTAGCCTCAGTGGAGTTTCCTACTTGAGGGAAGACAAGCTGTGAATCGTGCGATGTGACTGAATCTGCGGTGTGCGCGTTATCAGTTAACATTAGCGTAGGTGCTGGCTCACTGGCCGGCTCCGAGGACTCATCCTGAACATCCTGTTGTGCGCTCGTTTCAATAGGTGCAACCGGCTGTGGAGGAGGGGAATCATCACGCAAGACTAGGTGCGGCATGCTTTCGTTCATCAAGGTCACGAAAGTGTACAATTGACGGAACACACACGCCAGGACACGTGACGGAATAGCGAGTGAACGAATGAACTTCCAATGTTGAAAGTGTTGTTATAACACTGTTTGAGCAATAACATACGTACGTGGCTGCGCGAAAAACTTGGCAACTTGAACATACTTCCGCGTATCATATCCCCCTGCACACCTGGACGAACGTTAGCGTGCTACGAGTCCAGTTTCGCGCAAAAGTTGACGGCCGTATGCAGGTCTGGCGGCCAGCAGGCCACGTTTGTAAAAACCGAGAAAGCATTGCGTTGCTGGCGAGTTGTAACTCGTAGCAATGTAGGACCAGTACAAGTCCAAGAGTGTCACCGACGTGCGTGTGTCACAGTAGAGAATTGCTGAAATCGTGAATTGGGCAATTCTCAATCTGAGATCTGACTACGTGACTAGACTTTTAATAAAAAATTGAAAATACGCAAGACATAGGTAGTACCGGGCCGATTTGGGTCCCACAGGTAAGGTATCAGGTACTGCCAATCGCAGAAGCGTGCGTACAGGTACTTCGTGCGTAGTGGTTATGGGCATGCGTAGTGCGTATTCGGTATTATTAGGGAGGTTCCGATTTGCGATTCCGGGTTACGGATTACGAGTTATCGTCATGGATTCCTTTTTTCGCATGACACCGATGACGATAACTCGTAATCCGGGAAAACGTCAACGTCCCGAACTTCGGGATGCCAATGTTAATTCTTACGTCGTTCGGGACGATTTTCGTCCCGAACTACGAGTTACGAACTAAGGTGCAAACTTCGTGTAAAATCGTAGATTCAGAATATTGCTCAGATTCTTCTGATCGAGCGTCTGTCTGCTTTGCGTTTCCCCACGGAGCGTCTCTTCGTCCGTCCGCATTCGTGCCACGTCGGCATGAAAACGACAGAATTTTGTAAAAAGCGACAGCAACGGCCAGCGTTCACACGTAATTCGGAGTATTCGGAGCACGACAGATTTCGGAATCGATTTTGCATTTGATGCTCATTCCGAGTTAAGGTCATCCCGGATTACGATTGACGTCATAACGGCGATGACGTTAACGCGTAATTCGTAATCCGGAACAAAAATCGGAACCTCCCTAATCTACGCATTACGCACGAAAAGTACCTGCGTATTTTAGTACCTGAACAAACCCCTGGCTATAACGATAACGTGTACTGTACCTTGTTGCATCGCTGCAATCACTTTGCTGTGCATAACAAAGCATAACTAAATTTTCGAGAAAACAACCCGAATTCAAGAAAAAACCCCGATATAATTATATTATTCCAGGGTTATATAAGGTTATATAACCCTGATATAACCCTTATATCGGGGGTTATATAAGTATATATAACCTTTGGGGCTTATATAAGCTAATCTATAACCTATAACCCTAGGGGGTTATATCGGGGGTTATATAACCCCCGATATAAGGGTTATATCGGGTCCCAAGGGGGGTTATATACACCTAAGGGTTATATCCCCCAAATCGATATAAGTCCACAGCCCTGGTCATCACCCGTCCAATACATGCCGTCCAACATGGTTGTTGTCCGATATAATTATATTGTCTGATCAACAACATAATTTTACCGGAAGCATTTCGGTGTTTCCATCAAAATCGTGTAAAGTATGCTGTATTGAAGCGCGTTGTGACTACTTGACACAGCACATATTTTACAAATGACTACACACTGCGTTAATACTATATGGGGGTACGTGAACGTACAGGTGGGGAAAAATCAATCTCAAATCAGCATACAAAATGTGATGCGGGCAAAGGATAGGTTCTATATGCGCGGGGACATATAAGGATGTGGCCACAGGCATCCCTGAATATCAAGGTTACTACCGGCTTCTTCTCCTTGGTTTTGGAGAGAGCCTTACTCTTACTCTCAAGGTATGCCATCACCCTGAAATGATCCTGGGTGAGGTCCTCTCCATTTTCGGACTTGGCTTTTATGGTTGCAAACCATGTTTTCTCGAATTTGATAGGTGCGGACATGTTTAACATTGAATCTGGATAGAGTTGCTGTGGTTGTATTGTCAATAATGGTTTAAACATAGAGTCGTTGAACAATTTGTAGGTTGCTACAAGGAAGTAAGTTCAATCTATAGTATCAAATAGATTTGGTAATTGTGTCTTAATGTTGACAAATGTCATTGTGTAAGTACATGAGCGGCGGCAAATGCATTATTCGTTTGACATGTGTCATTAAAATTTAAATGTTCAACTAGAGAAGAACCAATAACATGAAAGATTGGTAATAGTATAGATTTTTCCAGATAGGAGTTCTTCAAACTTTAATAGCTGGCATGTTTGCGAATGTTTTTTGGAAATTGTATTCATAATCTGACAATATCATTGTGTCAACGATAACCGCAAAATGGCGGCATTCATATCATTTTGACATGTAGGTGTCAACACTTAGATCGACCAATAAAATAGAAGATTGAACATCACGGTATCCAAATATCTACAAATCAAATTTCGGTATTTGCAACCAATAGTGTTATTAGAAGCATAGTAGCAAATATTTTGAAATTTGATGCCGCTCAACCCTCTTCGAGCCGGCCTCAGCCAACCCCGCAGTGGGCGCCGGGATGAGCCACGACGGGGGCGCGGAAGCCCAATCTCACCCTCATAAATTAAAAGGCCAAATCACCCGCGAGGCTCAAACAGCCCAGTTGTTCTCCCTTTCAAAGAATAAAATTAATAGATAGTAAGTTGTCGATTCCCCTACGGCTCACGGCCACCACAGTGGGGGGGGGCTTCGCCCCCCC
>LGRX02026409.1:0-23151 GCA_001247695.2 Cymbomonas tetramitiformis | reverse complement strand
CATAGAGTCGTTGAACAATTTGTAGGTTGCTACAAGGAAGTAAGTTCAATCTATAGTATCAAATAGATTTGGTAATTGTGTCTTAATGTTGACAAATGTCATTGTGTAAGTACATGAGCGGCGGCAAATGCATTATTCGTTTGACATGTGTCATTAAAATTTAAATGTTCAACTAGAGAAGAACCAATAACATGAAAGATTGGTAATAGTATAGATTTTTCCAGATAGGAGTTCTTCAAACTTTAATAGCTGGCATGTTTGCGAATGTTTTTTGGAAATTGTATTCATAATCTGACAATATCATTGTGTCAACGATAACCGCAAAATGGCGGCATTCATATCATTTTGACATGTAGGTGTCAACACTTAGATCGACCAATAAAATAGAAGATTGAACATCACGGTATCCAAATATCTACAAATCAAATTTCGGTATTTGCAACCAATAGTGTTATTAGAAGCATAGTAGCAAATATTTTGAAATTTGATGCCGCTCAACCCTCTTCGAGCCGGCCTCAGCCAACCCCGCAGTGGGCGCCGGGATGAGCCACGACGGGGGCGCGGAAGCCCAATCTCACCCTCATAAATTAAAAGGCCAAATCACCCGCGAGGCTCAAACAGCCCAGTTGTTCTCCCTTTCAAAGAATAAAATTAATAGATAGTAAGTTGTCGATTCCCCTACGGCTCACGGCCACCACAGATTCCCCACACCCCCCCCCAAAAAAAAATGTGAGAAGCAACTTGATTTCCATCGGACTCGGCCAGCCCATACAACTGACGTTCATGACAATGTCATCAACTTTCATTGTCGAAGCTCTCAGCTCAACGGTTTTCGGACTGCGTTTCAGTCATGTCATGTCATACGTTTTTATATCAATGTCGACCACATCCATATAGGGGGTACGTGAACGTACAGGTGGGGAAAAATCAATTTCCAAAATTGTTTGTGGTTGCGAGTAGGAGTTCTGACTTATGTGGCATTCGTATTGCATGGCATACCATGGATCACTTAAATTGTAGAATGTTTCTACCGAAAAATAGATGTCGTAGATTTTACCAACCTTGACATGGTCCATTAATGGACTCGGGTCGTCCCTGGTGGACCCAACAAGAGCTTTTCAGCCCGAACATATAAGGAGAGAGCCTTGACCTTACTCTCAAGGTATGCCATCACCCTCAAATGATCCTGGGTGAGGTCCTCTCCATTTTCGGACCTGGCTTTAATGGTTGCAAACCATGTTTTTTCGAACTTGATAGGTGCGGACATGTTTATCTGGATAGAGTTGCTGTGGTTTGTATTGTCAATAATGGTTTAAGCAAAGAGTCGTTGAACAATTTGTAGGTTGCTACAGGGAAGTAAGTTCAATCTATAGTATCAAATAGATTTGGTAACTGTGTCCATAATGTTGACAAATGTCATTGTGTAAGTACATGAGCGGCGGCAATTGCATTATTCGTTTGACATGTGTCATTAAAATTTAAATGTTCAACATGTAGAAGAACCAATAACATGAAAGATTGGTAATAGTATAGATTTTTCCAGATAGGAGTTCTTCAAACTTTAATAGCTGGCATGTTTGCGAATGTTTTTTGGAAATTGTATTCATAATCTGACAATATCATTGTGTCAACGATACGACCGCAAAATGGCGGCATTCATATCATTTTGACATGTGTCATTGATACTTAGGTGTCAACACTTAGATCGACCAATAAAATAGAAGATTGAACATCACAGTGTCCAAATATCTACAAATCAAAATTCGGTATTTGCAACCAATAGTGTTATTTGAAGCATAGTAGCAAATATTTTGAAATTTGATGTCGCTCAACCCCCTTCGAGCCGGCCTCAGCCAACCCCGCAGTCGTGGGCGCCGGGATGAGCCACGACGGGGGCGCGGAAGCCCAATCTCACCCTCAAAAATTAAAAGGCCAAATCACCTGCGAGGCTCAAACAGCCCAGGTGTTCCAATTTCAAGAATAAAAATTAACAGATAGGAAGTTTCAAGTCAGATTCCCCCATAGTCTTGCACACCAACAAACTTCCACACCCCCTAAAAAAAAAATGTGGCAAGCAACTTGATTTCCATCGGACACGGCCAGCCCATACAACTGACGTTCATGACAGTGTCATCAGCTTTCATTGTCGAAGCTCTCAGCTCAACGGTTTTCGGACTGCGTTTTATGTCATGTCATGTCATACGTTTTTATATCAATGTCGACCACATCCATATATTTATGCTCTTCATCTTTTATAAACAATATTAATTATTAATATTTAAAATATTATACTGAACGCTGAACGCTAACGTGATACCGTGAAAATATAATACTGAACGCTAACGTGAATTTGAATAACATTAAATATTGACCATAAACGAAATGAAGTCTCTAAATAAAAAGCGCGTGAGCGCGAAAAGCGTGACAGAAAAAAGGTGACAGAAAAAGCGTGACACAAATCAGTGCTCGTTTGGACGGAATACCTGGTCGCAACGAAATGAAGTCTCTAAATAAAAAGAGCGTGAGCGCGAGTCTCTAAAAATTTATACGCAACAAAACATATCCACGATGGACATTTTGTTAGCAGCTTTCATCTCAACGCCGCAAATTGAAAGTAACCTCCCAAAAAGCGTCACGCAAAAGCTAGGCTGTAAACTATTACGCTATACGTGACGCAAAAAGCGTGACGCAAAAAGCGTCACGCAAAAGAGCGTCACGCAAAGCAGTGTTCGTTCTGTAATAGCTGGTTTCTACGAAATCAAACCTCTAAAAATTTATAGGGGGTACGTGAACGTACAGGTGGGGAAAAATCCAAATTCCTCAATTCTAAATTTTGCATTGTTACCATCAAATTGTGAGTGAACGAGAGGTGCAAAAGGAATGTTGTGAAGTATTGAATAACAACGGTTTAGAAAAGCAAGTGGCATCGGCAATGAACACAAGGGTATTAATTGGGATACTTACGGAATCAAGATATTGCTATGTTGTCCAACCATATCGACAACTGTTATGAAGGTCAGGGTGAATATAATTTGGAAGCATAGTTGGAATGTAATGTGTTTAATTAAAGCAAAGTACCAAATAAAGGAATAGTATAGTTGTAATCTCAAATTTAAGGGCACATTAACAACAACAAGCAAGATAAATAGTTGGGACATTTGAAGCATTCACCAATTGGCATATTTAATGTCAAGGCTAGGACTTGGAAATTAAGGGTACTTTGTTAAGAAAATACTCCGGTGAGATTTGAGGGTTGGCAATGCGGCCAGTAAAACTAAAATGTTATATCTATTTACTACAGGTCATTAAGATATCGAATGCAGGATTCCTCCGTTGACACCCTTTTCTCGCAACTTTCGGAGAGCGGGAGGAATGTTTGTTTGAAGATGTGGGAACTCCTGGATCTTTGCATCCAATGATGTGATAGCAAGTCTTCTGACCCTCAGCTCTTCAAGACGAAGTGATTTCAGGAAGTTATCCTGATCGATTGCATGTCCTCCGAAGTGAGGTCCAAAGAGAGGATTGTTGTGTTTGTCAGTACGAAACGACTTGAAAAAAGGCAGTGCACTACTGCTAGGTATGCCTGACATGTTTGAACCTGCCAATCGGTATGATACAATCTGATTTTGTAGGATGTGAGTGAGGTTGCCATCCCTCCAGATTACAGCATACAATTCCTCGTCGACGACACGCTTGAGGTCAAGACTATCTTGACCTATCTATATTGAGGGCTCTGGCTTTCTGGATTGTTGAAAGCTTAGAGAACGGTATGACCACACCAAAAGCCGGAATGTCTCTGGCGCCACCTGTAAACCAAAGGAGCAAAATAGAAGGATATCAAGGTAACATGGTTAATGTGATGTCAAGGATGGGAATTATTAGATGGACACAAATCACAAATCAAAAATAACAAACTCACCTTCAGAGAAAAACATGCGAATCGTTTGCCCTTCATAACCGACTGGAATTGGGTGCCCAGCTGGGTTTTGCGAAGTGTGAGGATGTTGAGCAAGTAGAGTTTCAATCTCTTTTGGTGTATGGTACCTGTTGACGGATGAATGAGATAAGTGATTGCATATTAATAAATACAAAACTAGGCGAATGATAATAGCTAAGAGAAATTTACCTTAAGGGTCCAACGCCAATGTCCTTCTTGAGGAATAATGACATCGGTCTAGGTTTTTTGGCCAATCTCATAGGAATAGATGGTTTGCCAAGTCTTCGATGTTCTTTATTCTTTGCTGAATTTGCAATTTTTTGCAGTGGAAGAGCAAACTGGTGTTGATCGCAACCGTGTTTTTCATGATATGGAAGAGGTAGCACCTGAAAGCAAAAAATGGTCAAGATTGAGTTTGATGAACAATGTGAAAAAGAAACACAAGGCAATTTGGAATAATATGTTAGTGAGCATACCTCGCCCGCAATGGTTGGTGGCTTCACCCCCAGCAAGTCAGGATGGATATTGATGTTGAATGAGGTGCATGTTTTTGACTCCTTCAAGCCACCTACCAACACCAAAGTCCCCAAAGCTCGATATGAAGTATTAGTCCTTGCAGAGCTTCGTGCAAAGGGCTTGTTAAAACCCTCAGGTGCAAACGGATTGCCATCAGCAATAGACGTGTGGTGGGGGAGGAGGGGTCACGTAATCCTCGTCCTCACTATCGCTGTCGAGAGTGAGAACCTGGCGATTGCTGATCCAGGTTGAAGGTAGCCCCCATTCTTTGATAAAAGCATGGGGCAGGTCCTGGTGACCTCCACAATGGCCTCCAGGGTCTGGACAACGCCAGAGATGTCCGCGATGTTCCGGGACAGCTCGTACTGCGAGGCCAGGCTCAAGTTGTAAAATGTCTCGGAGGACATGTAAATGTCGTACAGCTTGCCCACTTCCACGTGTTCCAGCAGAGGAGCTACGTCCTGTAGGGTTGCCCCAGCCATGAGCCTCCACCCAGTGGCCATGAGAACGTCGCCAGGGGCATCTCTAAAAGTGACTGATACCACGGGTTGCTTATCTTTGGTACGTGATAAGCTGCGTGATTTGCTTTCACATATAGCAAAAACACGGAATTTAAGACTGGATAGGTCCTCATCGTTCTCAAACTTAGTCTTCAGGGTGCCAAACCAAGTTTTGGAAAATTGAGACATGTTGAAGTTAAAGTTGCTTTGATGTATATTTTTGAATTCGGAAATGATAACAATAAGAGTCGTTGGTAATTTATATGTTGATACATAGGGGCACTGTCACAAATTTAGATGAATGTGTGTGGCCATAATGATCGCCAAATGTCGTCATCAAAGCATGCCAATTGTCAAATGTGTTACATTTGTAGCGTATCAACAAATATTTGCATTTTATATCAATTTGATGGTTGAAATTACTTTGAGAAAACTCTGATTTCATCAATTATTCGTCATGTATCAATCGATGTGATTGGCCAAACAAATATGTTTCATTTTGAACCAAAGATGAAGCGAAATTGTTCATCTTTCAAATCTCAAGCTGATTTCATAGGGGAATCGCGAGGAGGCGGCTGCGAGACGCTGCTTGCACGAAAATCTTTATGATAAATTTCAGGAGATAAAATGGGTAAAGGGAAGATATTATTGAAATTTAACGCAGGAATTTTGTGTTAAAGCGCGCTTTCACGATATGGGGGGGCGAAAGCCGGCATCGAGCGGACTAGCGACCAGTCCGCAACACGAAGCTGCGGAAATGAGCTTGGAGCTGCTCATCAGCACGGCTCAGGCTGCGCTGAGAGCCCAACGGCTTGCACGAAGGCAAGGGGCACCCCTGCCTGAGTGCATCGGTGACGACGAGACCATCGCGCTCACGCCTCAGCAGAACCTGACATACTTGGCTCTGCACGCCACTCGTGCAGTGGCAACGGCAGCAACGGTTTGCTTTCCCGCATTCCAGCGGGCTAGCAAAACCGTGACGGGCTTGGCGACTACATCGACTTTTCCGCCTCCTCCATCCGCGCAAGGCACCGCCCACACGCAGGGGCCCAGCGCCAGAACGCAACGACGCAGCTCGCAGAGGCATAAGGCGAGGGGAAGAGCTGAGGAGCGGAACCATCCGCCAGCAGCAACGGGTTTTTTCACGACCAGCTCCCCTATGCCAACCGTAGTGCCAGGAGGTAAATTCACGTTTGGCGAAGTCTCTGGGCAAGTGCAGCCCACAGACTTCAGTCTGGCTGCGCCGCCATCTGGCAGCGGAGCAGTCAGCGACTTCAGCAGTTTCAGCGACGTCGTGCGGACATCGACAGCAGAGCAACCGCCCTCTCCTGGTGAGAAGCGCGGCGGAAAGCCGCCATCGGTGCCGCCAAGCCCGCCGCGAATCAGCAAAAAGGGGAAGGCAGAAGAGCAGCCTGGTAGCCATGAGGACGAGGACATTGCCGACCTCGAGTACGAGGACCCTTGGCACGAGGCGGACGGCTTGGATACTGACGTGCACGACTCGTGCATTTAGGATCCAACGCCGATGCGTACTTCCCTAGGGTAGCACTTCAAATTTGTCGCACCGGGTATTTTATTTGTCGTGTCGCAAGACAGATTGGAATTATACCGTGCGACAGAAATGAGCCGGGGGCTCATATTTGTCGCAGGTGCGACAATCATGAGTACCACGCTCATTTCTGTCGTGAAAATTCACAGAAAATTTCCGAAAATGAAATTAAGCTAGGGGGAACACAAACGAATAGTACCGCGATTATGACTTGAAAAACAAAATTACTGAACGAGTAGTACCGCGAATATTACATAAAACACAGGTGTATTATACGATCACTTGGGGACATTCATATAGCACGAGGCATACATGAGTAGCAAGCAAGCAAGCATTTCAGATGCATAAAGATACTAAGAGAAAAACCGATTACTCTCTTAAAAAATATTAGCATAAATACTTATTACTACTAGGCTGCTGGTTTCTAATACAAGGATTCAACTACCCGAGGGCGATATGAAAATCTAAACTAGGAAACTAGAGCACAGCGCACGTTCCAAAATCTTCAGAACCAAAACGTTTCCTGCAGCACACGAACAGCGAATCAGTCAGGACGTTGGGGATCGAACCCAATACCGACAGCCAACTGCTGTCCGCATTTCACCCTCGGGTGGGCGTCTACGTAGAAAATAGACGTTTTGGAAACAGCAGCGGAACAGTGGGTGGAAAATCTAAAATTCTGAACATCAATAATCGGCGAAACCTAAACAGAGCTGGAAGTCACAGGATGCCGCGAGCACTCTGCTGGCGGCATACAAGGATGCTCGGCGTAAAAAACAAAACCTGCAAAAAACGAAACGCTGGTTAGTAAAGACGTTGGGAATCGAACCCAACCCGTCGGAGAATCCCGCCGGTCTCCAAGCACCCCTTCAGCTTAGTAGGGCCAGAGGGAAAGATGCCGCCAGGAACGTTGCTGGCGGCTTCAGAAAAGGCACAGCATGAATTATACACTATGGCCGTTGCTGGCGCCTTCAGAAAAGGCACAGCACAAACCTGCAAAAAAACAGAGCGCTGCTCAGGAAGGAAGAATTCCTGTTGAAAATTGAACCCAAACCGTCAGGCGGGATGCAAAGACGCCCGACGGCCTCCAATCATCCATGTATCGCAGGATGGGCTGCTGGTGGGATGCGGCTCATGGAAGAACATCGCAGGAACGCCCCCCCCCGCCGGGTTCCACGCATGCACACGAAAACATGCTCGATATGAAATATCGCTAAAGAAAAGTAGCGCGCAAAAATCATTAATCAAACAAAAACACAAGCCGCGCGCTGAGACAGCGGGCAGGTAGGCGCAAGATAAGAGCTTGGAGAAAAATGAAAACGTTGCCGACCAGGATCATACCATATCCACTTTTGTCCGAGCCGCGCCGCCGATAGGAGTGGTGAGATGATCTTGAATGACGAGATGCGTAAATAATTGTAAATTCCGCATATCTTCGGGGTAAAATATGGAATTGTTACCCGTGTCTCTCGTTGTCGGTTACTAGCGATCGGCCGAAACAATCCGGGGTAGGACTGCTGATGATGATGTTGAGATCGGTAAACCTGTTAGAGCAGTTTTGCGACAAATTCATAATTGTAAATTCCACATATCTTCGGGGTAAAATATGGAATTGTTACCCGTGTCTCTCGTTGTCGGTTACGAACGATCGGTCGAAAGAATCCGGGGTAGGACTGCTGAGATGCTATCGTATCATGATTGGCCGGTAAAGCGCGAGCGCTCGACACAATCCGGGGTAGGACTGCTGACATGGATGAAAAACAGCATATATATCTTCGTGGTATAATTTTGAATTGTTAAACGTTTCTCTCGTTGTCGGTCGAAAGAATCCGGGGTAGGACTGCTGATATGCTATCGTATCATGATTGGCCGGTAAAGCGCGAGCGCTCGACACAATCCGGGGTAGGACTGCTGACATGGGCAGAAAATTTTCGAAAAATTTCCAACGGCATAATTTTTGAGGGACAGCTCCTGCGGTGTGGCCTGTTGATGTCACTTTTTTCCAGGAAACCTGTTTCGCTCCTTTAAGGGAAACGAAATGAAAAACAGCATATTTCTGAAAAAGCTGCGAAGCGTCGTTAATATAAACGAATCTTTTGCGACACGACAAATAAAATACCCCGTGCGACACAAATGAGGGGCTACCCTTCCCTAGTGTGTTGCACTGAACGCACTGCTTGGCCTTGCTTGTGTTAGTCAAGAGCCATCACAGGTGGCCACTCGCGAGAGCTGAGCAAAAGGCCGGACACCGCTTTTCGTCCCCCACATCACGACGCATCCGGGGGTTTTTCAGCGGCGACAGCGGCGTGGATTCTGGAAGTGGCAGCAACAGACCACAATATTCTGTCAGAACATCCTAGAACCTGACTGTAAACTGCCCATTCACAAACAGTGGTAACCCTGGGGCTGACAGTGATTACACGTCAGCTCACTGACCTGCCTGTATCTTTGGATAGGCGCCCTAGTTGAATCTCCGATTGGGAGCGTGTTCGTCGCTGTTCATGCTCCACTAGTCGGGGGTTCTTGCATCCACCCTTTCTGCTAGGTGGGTGCTAAACTAGGTTTCATCTTTGACCTGCCGGCGTAGGCCCTCATCCTGCAGCCTCCCGTTATGAGGCATGGCTGCAGACTAGATGCTGTTAGCATGGCATAAACCACCTAGCAGAATCCAAGGGCTAAACTCTCTAGTGCACTGGACTGGGTAATAGCAGTTAGGGCAGAGGGGCAGGCTTGACCGCTGAGCACCTAATAATATCACGTCTCCGGTAGGAGTATGTTACATTTATTTTTTTATTTTTTTTTGATTTCATAGTAATATGTTGTCAATTGCAATTGGTGAACAAACAAATCAAATCAAATTGTGTTGTACTATTCAAATCTCAAGATAGTTGTGATTCATTGTTTAAATATTCGATCATATTTGATCATCGATTGGTTGTAAATTTTGATGTGAAATTTGTTCTAGATATCGTGAGTGGTCTATGGTTAATAGACACTGAGAGGCCCACATGTGGACAGAGGGAAGTGGTTGTAATGTGGTCGCAGTGTAAGGCAGGGCGCGGGGAGGGGGTGGTCGTTAGGGGTGTGACAAGGAATAGTGGGGGACTTATTGGTATGGGGTTGATACAACGTATGTCAGAACAAAGAAAGAAAATGATGGATCGTGACTATGATAAACCGGGTGACCAAATAAACACGGTGACGTGCGGTAAGCGGTTAACTAGATCGCGGCGGTTACAAGATATACGTTCGTGCACCCAAGTCCCATCCAATTGTGATCGAGGCATGCGATGGCATTGACCGGGGAAGTTTCCCCCCCATCCCCCCTCCTCCCCCGACCAAACATCCGGCATCCAACACCCCAACACATTTCGATCCGGTGGGAGAGGGCCAAGCCCCCCCTCCTCTCCCCCCAAAAATAAAAATGTAATGTAAGCGGCCATGGGCCCAGCTCATACGGTTCGACGTTCATGACAGTGTCATCAACTTTCATTCTCGCAGATTTGCGTGTCACTGAGTCTCAATTCTCATGTCTGATGTGTCCTTGGCGACCACATCCAAATATTTAAACAGGTTTTATATTATAAATTATTTATTTTAAATTTATTATAAAAAGCGTGACAGATCAAACAGCGACGCATGACGCTGACGATGATTATCAAAAAGCGTCATGCATGATGGATGATGACAGCGAACGAAAGCGTCATGCATGATGACAACGATCAGAAGCGTCTACACGATGACAGCGGCTACCAATGACAGCAAAGGGGCGACAACCTAATGATTACGATTTCCCCCAAAACATTTATACACAAAAGTTTGACATAAAAAAACCAGATTTTCAAAGATGTGACAAATTCCCGCTTTACTGTCGTGTCATGTCATGTCGTGTTACTGTCATAATTAAAAAGAGCGTGAGCGCAAAAAGCGTGACAGTCGAAAAGCGTCAAAGCTAAAAGCGTCAAAGCGTCAAAGAATAAAATTTAATAAATAATAAGCCGTCGATTCCCCTACGGGTCACGGCCACCCCTGTGGGGGGGAGGGGAGGTTTTCCCCCACACACCCCCCCCCAAAAAAATGTGAGAAGCAGCTTGCTTTCCATCGGAGTTCGGCCAGCCCATACAGCTGACGTTCATGGTCGATTCCCCTACGGGTCACGGCCACCCCGAGTGGGGGAGTCCCCCACACCCCCAAAAAATGTGAGAAGCAGCTTGATTTTCATCGCGATACGGGCTCGACCAGCCCATACTGTACAGCTGACGTTCATGACATTGTCATCAACTTTCATTCTCGAAGCTTTACGCTTTACAGACTGCGTCTCATGTCATGTCATACGTCTAACGTCTTATTTGTCAATGTCCAGTCGACCACATCCAAATATTTATACCGTCAATAAAGTCTTCGTCTTATTTTAAAATTAAATAAGTCATATTAAAAATAATACTGCAGTGTTAAGTTATACAGTGCTAAGTTATATTTATAATCAACAGTCGTGACACTGTGCAATTCCAATAAAATTAAAAATATATATATTATAATTATATTGACCAATTAAATATAAAGAGGCTTTGTATTGAATATTCTAAATATCAAATTATATACTGCCGCGTGCGACACATACTTATCCACGACACACGAATCGTTTCGTAGTTTTCATCTACGACGCTAAAGTGCGTAACAAGGGTTAAATTGAGTGGGTGTAACGCGTCTCGCTCGAAAAGCGTGACGCTCGAAAAGCGTGACGCTCGAAAAGCGTGACGCTCGAAAAGCGTGACACAAAGCAGTGTTCGTTTTGGAATAGCTGGTTTTCGGCGAAATGAACCTTTAAAAATTTATACACAAAAGCGTGACATAAAAAACCGGATTTTTCAAAGAGGGGGACAATCTAAAGATTTTTCCCCAATATCAAACTCCTAAAAATTTATAGGGGGTACGTGAACGTACAAGTGGGGAAAAATCAATCTCAAATCACCATACAAAATGTGATGTGGGCAATGAAGGTTAATTAAAAACAGCGTGAGCGAAATGTAGTATATGTCTTATTAGTGACTTTCCCGCAAATTTCGGCAGCCAATTCTTTCGCTAGTCCGACGTCAGGAGATGCCGCATTTTTCGGGGACACGTCGGTCCACGTCGGATCGGCTGCCGATTTGCTCAATTCGCTCGTGAGAATTCGCTTGAATTCGCTCGATCGAGGCCAAATTCGAACGAAATGAGAACTCAATTCGGCAGCGACTCAATTCGCTCGGCTGACTGTACAACATGAATATTCGATTCAGACCCAACCAAAATTGGCGCTCGCAGACTTCACCAGTAACATCGGACGTTTGCAACAAGATGGATATTTTATGCCCACGTCGGACTAGCGAAAGAATCGGGCTGCCGAATTTGCGGGAAACTCTCGATTGGGTTAAAAAGGGCGTGAGCGCGAAAAGCGTGACAGTCGAAAAGCGTGACAGAAAAAGCGTGACACAAATCAGCGTTCGTTTTGGAATACCTGGTCTGAACGAAATGAAGTCTCTAAATAAAAAGAGCGTGAGCGCAAAAAGCGTGACAGTCGAAAAGCGTGACACAAATCAGTGTTCGTTTTGGAATACCTGGTCTCAACGAAATGAAGTCTCTAAATAAAAAGAGCGTGAGCGCGAAAAGCGTGATAAAATTTAATAAATAATAAGCCGTCGATTCCCTGTGTGTGTGTGTGGGGGGGTTCCCCTACTCTACCCAAAAAAAAAAATGTGAAACGGCTTGATTTCCATCAGGTTCAGCCCATTATCTGGTACGCATTCATGGTCGATTCCCCTACGGGTCTGGCCACCCGAGTGGGAGTCCCCAAAAAAAAATGTGAGAAGCAGTTGATTTCCATCGCGGCTCGGCCAGCCCATACTGTGTCACAGCTGACGTTCATGACAGTGTCATCAACTTTCATTCTCGAAGCTTTACGCTTTACAGACTGCGTCTCTTGTCATGTCATACGTCTAACGTCTTATGTGTCAATTTCCAGTCGACCACATCCAAATATTTATACCGTCAATAAAGTCTTCATCTTATTTTATTTAATACTACAATGCTGAGTTATATTTATACTCAACAGTCGTGAAACTGTGCAATTCCAATAAAATAAAATTAAAATTAAATATTCACCAATTAAATATAAAAAGGCTTTGTATTGAATATTCTAAGTATCAAATTATATACTGCCGCGTGCGACACATACTTATCCACGACTTACAAATCGTTTCGCAGTTTTCATCTACGACGCTAAAGTGCGTAACAGGGGTTAAATTGGGTGGGTGTAACGCGTACGCTCGAAAAGCGTGACGCTCGAAAAGCGTGACGCTCGAAAAGCGTGACACAAAGCAGTGTTCGTTTTGGATTAGCTGGTTTTCGGCGAAATGAACCTTTAAAAATTTATACACAAAAGCGTGACATAAAAAACCGGATTTTTCAAAGAGAGGGACAATCTAAAGATTTTTCCCCAATACACAAATTTGTCACGTCATAAAACGGACTTTTTCAAAGAGGGGGACAATCTAAAGATTTTTCCCCAATATATAGCTGGTTTCTGCGAAATCAAACCTCTAAAAATTTATACACAAAAGCGTCACGTCAGTTTTTATTTAACGACGCTATACAGTAGGCTGCGACTACACTATACGTCACGCAAAAAGCGTCTTAAAGCTAGGCTGTAAAATTAGTACACTATACGTGACGCAAAAAGCGTCTTAAAGCTAGGCTGTAAAATACTATACACTATACGTGACGCAAAGCAATGTTCGTTCTGTAATAGCTGGTTTCTGCGAAATCAAACCTCTAAAAATTTATACACAAATTTGTGACGTCATAAAACGGACTTTTTCAAAGAGGGGGACAATCTAAAGATTTTTCCCCAATATAAATAAATATATATACAAACATATCCACAAATTAAAATTTTGTTTGCAGCTTTCATCTCAACGACGCAAATTGATTTCTTCTATTATTACTTTTTAAAGACTTCTCAAATTTATACATCACAGTTAAATTTGAATATAGGCAGTTTTTATTTAACGACGATATAGGCTACTGTACTACACTATACATCGTCACGCAAAGCAGTGTTCGTTCTATTTATATATAGCTGGTTTCTACGAAATCAAACCTCTAAATTTTTATTATACACAAAAGCGTCACGTCAGTTTTTATTTAACGACGCTATAGGCTGAGACTACACTATACGTGACGCAAAGCTAGGCTGTAAACTACTACACTATACGTGACGCAAAGCTAGGCTGTAAACTACTACACTATACGTGACGCAAAAAGCGTGACGCAAAAGAGCGTGACGCAAAGCAATGTTCGTTCTGTAATAGCTGGTTTCTGCAAAATCAAACCTCTAAAATTTTATACACAAATTTGTGACGTCATAAAACAGACTTTTTCAAAGAGGGGGACAATCTAAAGATTTTTCCCCAATACACAAAAGCGTCACGTCAGTTTTTATTTAACGACGCTATAGGCTGAGACTACACTATACGTCACGCAAAAAGCGTCTTAAAGCTAGGCTGTAAAATACTACACTATACGTCTCGCAAAAGAGCGTGACGCAAAGCAATGTTCGTTCTGTAATAGCTGGTTTCTGCGAAATCAAACCTCTAAAAATAGGGGGTACGTGAACGTACAGGTGGGGAAAAATCAATTTCCAAAATCGATTGTGGTTGCGAGTAGTTCTAGTTGTTCGTTCTGAATTCTGTGGCATTCGCATTGCATGGCATAGCACGGCATGGCATACGCCTTATGGCGTTGGCGTTTGAAGTCCAAGTCGAACATCAACCGACCGCGCGCTGCTCCCGCTTCGCGTCGCGGAGGCTTTGCCCCCGCTCCGCTCGCGCTCGTACCGCTGTGGCTCATCGTTCTATTTAGGTGTCAACACTTAGATCGACCAATAAAATAGAAGATTGAACATCACGGTATCCAAATATCTACAAATCAAAATTCGGTATTTGCAACCAATAGTGTTATTTGAAGCATAGTAGCAAATATTTTGAAATTTGATGTCGCTCAACCCCCTTCGTCGAGCCGGCCTCAGCCAACCCCGCAGTGGGCGACGGGATGAGCCACGACGGGGGCGCGGAAGCCCAATCTCGCCCTCAAAATTAAAAGGCCAAATCACCTACGAGGCTCAAACATCCCAGTTGATCCAATTTCAAAGATCCAATTTCAAAGAATAAAATTAATAGATAGTAAGTTGTCGATTCCCCTACGGCTCACGGCCACCACAGTGGGGGGGGGCTTCGCCCTCCCCCCCAAAAAAATGTGGGAAGCAACTTGATTTCCATCGGACTCGGCCAGCCCATACAACTGACGTTCATGACAATGTCATCAACTTTCATTGTCGAAGCTCTCAGCATTAACACTGATCCCCCCCTCGATCCTCGCTAAAAAGAATTATCTCCGTCAGATCGATGGTCGTCGATTGACAGTTAAGGGTTCGGACAAAGGTTTAATTCATAATTTATACCCTCCCGTCTCCGACGGAGGGCCCATGCGGCGTTTAATGTGTGGTCGTTGTCACACTTTTGTGATCAGGTAGGTGGTCGCCAGGTTTTACGACATGTGACGCAGTCCGCAAAGCTCCCAGAATGAAAGTTGGTGACAGTGTCATGAGCGTTGGGAATTATGCGAGAACAGGTGTTCCGCTCGGTGAAAACAAACTGGCTAAGCTCCCATAAACAGTCCGGCCGAGTGCTTTTATCATGCATCTCGGAAACCCGGATAATACGAAGTAATGACTGACAGTACAGTACTACTGTACTGTCATCCTAGCTACTAGCGGAGTCACGGTTCCGATCAGAGACAGGTCAGGCTAGGGGCTATCAGAGCCCATAATAATAACCCTGAACCTAAAGTCCAGCACACCACCCGGAGCTGTGACTGTAGCCAATAGGGCTAGGCAAGCGGAGCTAACTAAACAGATAACAAACAGCACTTTACTGGAAACAGATACACTTCTAGCTGGGTGCCCGGGGACTTGTCCCGGCACAACCCACCACTGCGGCTAAGGCTAATCACACCTCCAGGGATTGAAATAAGCAGACTCAGCCACTGTAAAGCCGGTCGGCATAGCCGAGTTCAGCTGACGGATGCCAAGGCAGGAAGACATCCGAAGTAAGTTGAGATGAGACACCATGATTGTTGACACCACCAGACCCAAGTGGGTCAGGCGGATCCCAGAGTGGAGTGGCAAAATCATCAGAATGCAAAGCCGCTGAGGTCGATTGAGAAAAGAATTGTGCCACATCCCGCGGCGGCAACGACGAACCAGCGGTAACCACAGGCGGGCAAAGAGAATCCAGTAGTGCTTCATGAGACCGTAGTGAATCGTAGCCGGAAGTGGCTCCGGGCTCAACCAGGCCCCTGACACCACCGCCGACCACGAGGGTCGGCATCGCCGTAGCACTGAAGAGAAACGTAGCCACCATGAAAAGGCTGAGTGCAAACTCACCGACGCCAAATGGCCTGGAGCCTCTGGGGACTCCGAACCGCCGAAATGCCGCAGCCGCCGGCGGTGCACCCCCCTCAATTTCAGTCAGGCAGACACCAGGAGGGTAGTTGGAGCCCTCCCCATCATCATCGGAATCACACACCTCAACAGGCTCAGGGTCAATGTCAAACCAGTCAGGGTGGACAGTGTTGAATGTTTTGAATGAACTGTCAGCGGGAGCCATCGGGCCGAGAGCCAGAGAGGCAGACGGCGGCACAAAGGCGGCACGGCTGACCTCATGCAAGCCAACCGGCTCTCCGTGCACGGGTGCAGAGGCCTTCGGCAGCAGCTGCTTGCTGGCGGTCGGCTCAGCGACACCACCAGCAAGCGGACCGCTGACCTCAGCAAATGCAACACGGCCAATGGAAAGATGCTCAGCAGGTGCAGACTCAGCAGAGGCAGCAGCATCCTTGAACTGCTGCAGAGCCGTAGGCTCTGGAGCAAAGGAATGCGCAGACAGTTCACAGATTTCAGGTTGCCCCACGAGAGCACACAGGTGCTCCATGGACCCCTCATCCCCAGCGTCATAATACCGCTGAAAACGAAGGGCAAGCACGTCGGAGTCATAAGACTCGACGGCTTGGCAGTAGGATGCCGAAATGGACAATGGGTGAGTGTCCTTGTGAGGACACTCACTCAGCCAATGCTTTGACCCAACGGCGCGGCACTTCTCGTGCCTGCACGCTGGGACAAAGGTGCCAGACCGCTTGTCAAAAGCCACCTCCGGAGAGGCGGAGTGAGCAAGCGGTTGCACTCCAGGTCGGTGGAAGTTGCGTGGAGTGTGCTTCCCAAGGGGCGGCTTGGAGCCACCCTTCTTAAGGGAATCCACATCCCGCTGCAACTTGACCAACTGAGAACTGAGCCGCTCGATGGCCGAAGCCAGGCCAGTGTCAGTGGTGCAAGATGCTACGGACATGGGGCGCCCCGCAGTGCGCTTGCCCGAGAGCCGCCCGCGGCGGTACTGCTCGCGCACGCGTGCCTGCAGGGTGAGCAGACTCACAGCCGCACGTTGGTCAGCTCGAGCAAACGAGTCAACCAGCGTGGCGTAAGCCGGTCCAGACAGGGCAGAGAGGAATTGCCTTTTAACAGCGTCTTCGGGCAGCGTCTGCAGACG
This sequence comes from Cymbomonas tetramitiformis, assembly GCA_001247695.2. Classification (NCBI taxonomy): domain Eukaryota; kingdom Viridiplantae; phylum Chlorophyta; class Pyramimonadophyceae; order Pyramimonadales; family Pyramimonadaceae; genus Cymbomonas; species Cymbomonas tetramitiformis. The sequence continues at coordinate 6,015 of LGRX02026409.1, read as the reverse complement.
TTGTGCATCCCGAAGACAACTGTTAAAAAGACGAATGCCAGAGTCAGGGTCATGTTCATCCGAGATTCTCACGTCAAGCAGCTCAGTCAGAGACTCGAACGGAGTCGAATCATCAGCGAGCATACGCACCACCTCGAGGGTGGCACGTTTGCCGTCAGCAGGAACATCGGCCCCAGAAGCCTCCACCCAATTACGGGCAGGAGACCCTGGCGCAGTCAGCAGCAACAGCACAGAGTACAGGAGCTCATTAGCAGCAGGCATGACAGGGACATCAGCAGCAGACAGCTCAAACAGGGGTGCAATTGCCTGTGACTGCAGCGTGAAAAGCTGCTGAATTTCGGAGATCAGCTGTGAAAAAATGTCCGAAGCCGACGATTCACTGCCATGAAATTTCGCTGTTTTGTCTCCCAAAACCTTAGTGGCTGCCGTCTTCGCGCACTGAACATCGAACGAATCTTTCCGTAACCGCTGCACGAGCGTCGCAGCCGCAGCCGACTCGTCAGCCGAAGCCAAATGCGGCGTTGTAGGGGTAGCCGAGTTTAATGCCCCAACATCATCGAAAATAGTTGCTAATTTACGCGCCCTAGCGCGTGTACGTGGTCTTTGCGGTGTAAAGCGTCACGTCAGTTTTTATTTAACGACGCTATAGGCTGAGACTACACTATACGTCACGCAAAAAGCGTGTTAAAGCTAGGCTGTAAAATACTACACTATACGTCTCGCAAAAGAGCGTGACGCAAAGCAATGTTCGTTCTGTAATAGCTGGTTTCTGCGAAATCAAACCTCTAAAATTTTATAGGGGGTACGTGAACGTACAGGTGGGGAAAAATCAATTTCCAAAATCGATTGTGGTTGCGAGTAGTTCTAGTTGTTCGTTCTGAATTCTGTGGCATTCGCATTATTGCATGGCATAGCACGGCATGGCATACGCCTTATGGCGTTGGCGTTTGAAGTCCAAGTCGAACATCAACCGACCGCGCGCTGCTCCCGCTTCGCGTCGCGGAGGCTTTGCCCCCGCTCCGCTCGCCGCGCTCGTACCGCTGTGGCTCATCGTTCTATTTAGGTGTCAACACTTAGATCGACCAATAAAATAGAAGATTGAACATCACGGTATCCAAATATCTACAAATCAAAATTCGGTATTTGCAACCACACCCCCAAAAAAAAATGTGAGAAGCAACTTGATTTCCATCGGACTCGTCGGCCAGCCTATACAACTGGCGTTCATAGAAGACATACCAGAACATTTTGTTAAGGATTTATGGAATAGAAAATTGATCAATTTTGTTCGAAAATTCAAAATGTTCTATCAAAACGGAGATCATATACTTTGGAGTTTGTTCGAACAAAACGGAGCAAGCGATACCTTGGAGCTACCAAACAATCCATGTTGGAACATAGACATTGAAAAATTCAAAGAATTCTTTATGATAGGATTTACGGGCACAAAGATATACCCAAGTGTTATTTGCAAAGCATTGAATGCATACTTTGGGACTGATATCTACTCGATAGATCGCGATGACAATAATAAGCGTATACGATTTCGTCTTCCCGGAAGTAACAAAATCGTTGATAAATATGTGCATACACGTAAATGGAATCATTTTGTACCAGCTATAAGACAATTTCTAAAACAGCGTTAAATGTGTCCAAAACAGTAATATGATATATATAATTCAATATTGGAAACAAATAACGTTCTATACTATAAGATGAAACGCACACCGTGTGAACGATGTATCGCTATCAAAAAAATGGACAACGTTGTAAAAACATGACCTGCAAATGGTCGCCGATGTGTTGGGCTCGTAGACAAGTTAATATACAAGAGAGTACTATACCCAGTGCCGACAACGGGTCCAATCCGTCTCCGTCGGAGCCTGAGGCTGCAAAGGATCCCCGGGGACGGGTCAATGCGGAGCCTGCGATTTTTCGAGATCCGACGGGGACGGATCACTACGGATGCTGGGATTTTCCCGGCTCCGCCGGGGACGGATCACGGCGGAGCCTGATTGTTTCCGGCTCCGCCGGGGACGGGCCATGGCGGAGCCTGATTGTTTCCCGGCGCTCCGCTTGAAACGGGTCCAAACGGATCCCGATGGCCTTTAACGCCTCAGTGACATCCAGACATGCCCCAGTGAGCTGCCCCAGTGACATGCCCCCGTGAGCTACCCCAGTGACATGCCCCAGTGGCATGCCCCAGTGGCATGCCCCAGTGGCATGCCCCAGTCACATGCCCCGATCACATACCCCAGTCGCATGCCCCAGTCACATGCCCCAGTGACAACCCTCATCAATCGATGCCGAAACATTTGCGCGCTGAAATGGTTCGGTATCCCTACCAATGCATCGATCCCCGATTCCAATGAGGGCAATCCACGGCCCGGAAATTGCAACGAGACATCTCATAAACTCAATAAGCCATCACTTGCCTAAAGCGGCCTGCCACGCGCAAAGATATCGATTTTATAGCTTAACTCTAATCGATGTATCGATCGCGGATACCGATTACCGAACCATTTGCACTGGAATGCACGACCCAACGAATGCATCGATCCCTGTTTGTAAGTAGGCGGAATTTCAGCTTACATGTAGTAGGTTGAATATGTACGTAGACGGATTGTCAGTTTACACGCATGCGGAATTTCAATTTACATGTACGCACGATTTCAATTTACATAGACGGAATTTCACTTTTCAACGATGCATATCACAAATCCACTAAGCATCGATTAAACATAATTATGCCATACAAAACTTACTAAACTAAAGTTGCAACCAAAATTCAATCAAATATATTTGAAACATGAATTATCCTTGTCTTACCATTTAGAGTTTTGGGCACATTGATCTGAGTCACTATCAACTCATAACACAGGAGAGACACTAAAGTCGACTCACTATTACTTATCTGTGTTCAATTTTCATCATTCTCACTCTCACCACTGTCACTATCTTCAGGTGCAGCTTTTCCATGCAACTGTAGATATTTCTTCGCAACTGATTCTACACTCGGACGCAGAAAGGGATACACCCAGTTGGTGCGAATGATCATGTACGCTGATAGCATCCTCGCACTCAGTGAACCAGCGTGGAAGTCAGCAAGCAGTGCGGTGGCTGCACTAAACACACTCTCTACGTTTGCTGAAGCGGCCTTTTTGGAGGCACAATCAGCTCGAAAACAAGCAGTGTGAATTGGGATGTCTTCACAATGAACGCGAAAGAAAGCGAGTTGGTCAAACCCATTCTCTGTATGAAACTTGCCACTAAGTAAGGCTGCACGGGTATGCGCTTGGAATGCTTCCTTCTCGGCTTGAATCCTACGCTGAAGCACGGTTTCCATATCTGGTTCTTCCTCTTGCACTGGAGCTACGCCGACCATAGCGAAGTCGGCCGCAGCTGTCTCCAAAATAGAAACTTTGCGCCGCTTATTCCTACTTACCCTCCTCACCACGTTCGAGCCTGGGGCTTCCTCAGTCTCGGTCCCAGTCTCAGAAGGAACTTCCACAACTGGCTCGAGGGCAGAAGGGGTAGAGGCAGGCATCTTATGCCCCTACATTCTGGGAAAACCAGAAGACGCGTCTTCTGAACGTCTTCTGAACGTCTTCTGAGACGTCTTCTGGGTCCAGAAGACACCCAGAAGACGTCCAGAAGACGTCTTCTGCGCGCATTCTAATGTCTACCATCTTCTGGTTTCCAGAAGACGTTCAGAAGATCTTCCGGGAAGACGTCCAGAAGTTATCTTATGGACGTCTTCCGTATGACTTCTGTACATCTTCTGAATTCCGGAAGATGTCTTCTTGATATCTTTTAGGTGTCTTCTGTACATCTTCCCGGAAGATCTTCTGGACGTCTTCCAGAACTCAGAAGATGGTAGACATTAGAAGTCGCGTAGAAGACGTCTTCTAGATGTCTTCTGGAATCCAGAAGACGTATAGAAGACATCTTCCGGAATCCAGAAGATGTACAGAAGTCATGCAGAAGACGTTCAGAAGATATCTTCGGGACGTCTTCTGGACGTCTTATTATATATATACATATCATTATACAGACATTAGAAGACGTCCAGAAGATGTCTTCCGGACATCTTCTGCACATCTTCTGGGATCCAGAAGATGTGCAGAAGACGTCTTCCGGAACCCAGAAGATGTGCAGAAGACGTCAAGAAGACATCTTCCGGACGTCTTCTGTAACTCTACCAAAAGTCGCTATACGTATGCGTCCAGGTTACACGCATGCAGTTCGTTGGCAGGATGATACAAATGGAACAAAGAAGAAGGTTTTTTTTACAAAGCTATTTATTTACATATTTACAGTTTCAATCATCAGAACCGTCTTCACTACTAGCACTAGAAAGGATTTCCTTCGGAGACCCCGCTTCGGAGCTGGTGGTTTCGTATGCCCGATGCAAGTTCTCCTTGAAGATGGGGCGGAGGTGGCTGATGGGAACCACCAGGCCCCACTTTGACTTGTCCCCGAAGGGGTACGTCTTCTCCTCCATCGCAGTGAGAAGTTGGGACCCGAGGCCACCCGGCCCGGCGATCTTGTCGTTCGCCTTGAGGCCCTTGCCGTACAACTTCTCCAACCCGACAAAGGCCATTTCCATGCCATTTTGCCAGGCGGACAAGAGCAACGGGGCGTTGTCAAAGCCAACGTCGTCCTTGTCTACGGCCAAAGAGAGCACCTGGGTGCAGTCACACAAAAGTTTACGATCAGCTGCAAATGTCACTTACGTAATTAAAGAAACTAAATACATATCCAGAAGACGTGCGGAAGATACCCAGAAGACATATGTGATATCTTCTGGATATCGTGTATTCTAAGGGTTGTGCTTGCAGAACCATACCTTGATGCCAACATACTCGCCATTCAAGTGAAGGGCGGTGACCGACTTCTTTTTCGCTGTACCCGACTTCAAGCCATGGGCGGCCACATCCTTTGAATTGGGTGGGTGCGTTATCACCCCCGTGAGAAGGGGCATGTCCGCGGTCCATATCGCGGACTTCCCCTTCTCGTGGTAGAACCCCGTGGGGAGTATCTCCGGATCGTTCACCAGAGACTCCACCACGCAGTACAATACCACGTGGCTACCCACCTCAAACCCCTCTTCAGCATCCTCCGCCACCGCCTTCTTCTTCCCCTTCGGGTCCTCCGCCACCGCCTTCCCCTTCGGGTCCACCGATGCCGCCTTCCCCTTCGCCTTGTTGTCCTCCGCCACCGCCTCCGCCACCTTCCTAACCTTAGAGCTGCCCGCCTTTTTTTTCCAGCTCCTCGATCTGCGTCTTTGACTCCAACTCGAGCTGCAAGCATGCCGCCACTGAAACAGGCATATGTTAGTATGTTATACAAGAAGACACTCAGAAGACACTCAGAAGACACTCAGAAGACAGTCAGTCATACTTGCCTATTAGCTAAGCCCTACTGTATTAACTAAGGAAGACGTGCAGAATACTCTCAAAACGTCTCTGAGGTGTCCTGGTGACGTCTTCTTGGTGAGACAACAAAACAGGTGAAACAGAAATTAATTAAGCAAATTAACGTACCCATCTCATCCTTCGCCTCACCGTCCAAGGCGTCCAAGGCCTTGGCGGGCAGCTCGTGCAGCACCAACCCGTCGATGCTGAGCAACGCTGCCTTTTTTCCTTCGTGCGTTGGGTACTTGGTTCGGGCGTCGGTCTCAATGACCAACGCCTGAATGGCGTCCGTGTGCTTGCGGTAGTATGGGTGGGCGGTCCGGGAGGCTTGCCAAACCCACTTTCCCTTTTCGGTGCCCCTCCCCGACACACAGGTATACACCCCATACCTCCAAAATATTCTAAAATCGCAAATCATGTTCCAGAGGCGCCTGCTCACATCACGAACATCGTAGTCGTCGCTGCAGGCCAGGACTTCCTCCCTGAAGGCCGTAGCCGCAAACGCTTGGTCCGTTACGTTAAGCAGCGGGTCCAGCCGCCCGTCGCAAATCCGCTCCACCATGATGCGGGTGAAGTCCGCTTGGAAGTGGAGCCCGCC
>LGRX02026408.1:0-29415 GCA_001247695.2 Cymbomonas tetramitiformis | reverse complement strand
GCTGAGCACCAATTTCTTCTGCACCTTTCTGCCCTTGCGAGCACATTATCTGCAGCTTCTCTTCCCAGTCGCGGTGGCTCATAGTCTTCGCCACCTGCTGAGTGTATGCGTTCGAATTTCCAACCCATTCCGCCAGCAAAGCTTGCCTCTGCTGAAGGTCCGACCTCGCGTGGTCTGCCCAGTTGGTGTCTACAGCGATAGGCTGTCCTGGGGAATTCTCCGCCACTGGGGACTCCTCGCTGTGAGGAAGTCCCTTCCTGCTTGCTTCTGCGACCGCCATCAACAGTTCCATAGCCCTGCGATCCATGGCCAGGCCCAGAATACTTGCCAATTCTACGTCGTTCAGGCCATCAGCCATGCGTAGCTCACTTGCGCTGTAGCCCATGGCTCGCGCTTTCTCGTCGAGGTTCACTTCTCGGGATTCCTCCTCAGTGTCCTCATCGGCAGTGCGCACCACGGTGCCCATTCTCGCTAGTCTGAATGCTCTTGACCCTTGCGTTGCCATGATGGTGGGAAGGCCCCTCAACGGTTCTCCCACCACGTTCACCACATAGTGGGGTGCGCGGTCTGTCCTTATTACCACCGGTCTGGGCTGCCAGCCCTTGCATAAGATTGACGATACAACTCGCCCTTCTGGCCTCGCCACCTTGCCCATCACGGAGCGAAACTGGTGGTTCTGGAACAGGTTACTCCAGTACGCCCTCAGACGGTGTGCGTAGGCGCCTGCTTGTGCTGCATCAAAGGACACTGGTCGACGAATGACGCTGGCAATGTACGGGAACACTTCGTCCCTGATCTTGGTTCCGGGTCTGTGCGACAACGGAGAAACGTTTTCCAGGACATAGCCTGGGGGCCTCTGCTGCTGTAGCTGCTGCAGCGTGGACAGAAGCCGAACCACTTCATAAAATAATTTGCTGTGCCTGCCGTCCAAGCCCGTGAGCGTTCCAGCAGGAGAGAGATCCTGGCATGGAAACCCGCACACAATGACCCACTGACGTCCTTGCAGAGCCCCTGCTCGTATGAAATCGGCGCTTGTCGTGTCATGTAGATCATGGGGTAGGGCCCCAAGCTCTATTGCACTGGGCGAGATAAGGTCAGGATATCGTCTCAGTAGCGCCGTGCACCTGGCTCTGGCCACTGTCTGACTGCTCGATGATATATCTTGATACAAGTATCGATCCACCGTCATTCCATGCCGGAGTAACATCTCTAGGCCAGCACAGAGGCCTCCACATGGCTCATAGCACACCACACCTTCCTCCCGAGCTTGCGAGAAGAACCGCTTGTCCAGCACTCGGGTGTCCACCTTCTCCGGCTTCAAGATGCGTTCACCCTCAAAGTACTCATTGCTGTATACAGCAGGACTTCCTTCACCATGCGAGCCTCGCGTGGGTCTCACCAGGCTCAGCGCCTTCCAAGCCGCTCTCGCTAGTCTTCCAGAGTCGACCACCAGCTCGGGTTGGTCTGTGTCGAACATGGCTGCGTGGTTGCACTCCAATTCCTCTTGATGGTGCAAATCGAACAAGCGATGTACCGGTCCCGTGCCCAGCTGCTCTATGGCGGCCATCTTGCAATGGTTGGCGACCTGCACCTCTGGCGTCACCTCTTCTCCTGGGGAAGTGTCCCCAGCCAGCATAAAGCACAGGCTGTCGCAGAAGTCCTTCGTGTAAACTTCCCCCACGCCTGCGTGAAGCGCAGTCACCTTCTCCCTCTCGTGCCTTGCTCCAGTCTCGTCTGTCGTGGACGGTAGTGGGTAGCGAGATGGCACGTCAGCGTTGCTGTTCTTGGCTCCCGGGCGATATTGCACCGTGAAGTCGAACTCCTGTAGGCTGATTGTCCATCGCAGGTGCTGTCCCTGAAGGTCAGCTTTCTCTATCAAGGTGGTGAGTGGCGAGTGATCAGTCACCAGCGTGAAGTGGACGCCATGCAAGTACTGCCTCAGCGTGCGCACTGCCCATACCACCGCAAGCATCTCACCTTTGAAGCTAGCGTACTGCCTCTCCGTCTTGCTCAAGGAACGACTGATCGCCATGCAGATGTACTCCTTTCCATCGTCATCCTTCTGGCCCAGCACTGCACCAATGCCATAGGTGCTCCAGTCGGTGTACAATATGAGGGGCCTGTCATAATCGATCGGCCTCAGACATCTTCCAGAGCAGAGCGAGTCCTTCAGGTCCTGGAGCGCCTGGTCCTGCTCCTTCCCCCAAGCTCCCTTGATATCGGTAATCTCTTTCTTGAGCAAGTCGTTGAGAGGGCGGGCCATCTCAGAATAATTCGGTCCCCCTGGCTCACCTACCAGGCCCTTATAGTAGTTCATCATGCCCAGAATGGAACGGAGCCCAGTCTTGTCCTGGGGCCTCGGAAGCTCCTGGATGGCCTTGCACTTTGCTTCCTGCGCACCAATGGAGTTGTGCCCGATGCGGTAGCCCAGAAAGTCCACCGTGGCTGCCCCGAAGGTACTCTTGCCTGCGTGCAGTCTTATGCCAGCGTCCCCCAACGTGCGTAACACCTCCTCGACGTCCTTCAGATGCTGCTCGGGCGTGGAGTCCGTGTAGACCACTACGTCATCGACGTATGCCACCGTGCAATGCTGCAGGTGACGTAGCTCGTAGTCCATGATTCTCACAAACGCAGAAGTTGCTCCAGCAGCCCCAAAAGGCATCGAGGTGTACTGGTACAACTGGTTTTTTCACCATAACGCCGTCTTGCTCCTGTCCTCTTCCGTGGCCATACAGTAATCACTCACTTTTAAGAAAACCCGCAGCCAGCGTTTGGAGGGGGGGGGGTACCCAACTCGATGAGTACGGCTGGCTGGCTTTTTCGGCTAAGATAATTCCCGAAATAAGCAACCTTTGTGCTGGCGCCGCAGGCGATTTTTCCTGAAATTATGGCCGTTTTAAGCGTTCATCAATGAAATTTTAAGAAAATAGCTGGTTAATTGAAAGAAAATGGCTTACTATTCTTCGGGTTCTCTTATGACGACGCGGCGGGGGTACCCAACTCGATGAGTACGGCTGGTGCCCAAAATCCCTGTTTTCTTAAAGGGATAAGTTTATATCGGGGGCCGACATTTCATTTAAATCCACATCGGGGGCCGACATCTCATTTAAATCCACATCGGGGGCGACACTTTGTCTAATCCACATCAGGCGGAGACACTTCATTTTAATCCACATCGGGCGATGACGATATGGGCGATTACTGTAGAAATCTGGTGGAAGGCTTTGGTGGCATCCAGCGTCGTCTTGAACCTCGCCTTCGCAACCTTCTGGTAAAGTTCCTCTGGTCGGTGCGGCAGAGTGTTGTCCTTGAGAGAGTGTCGGTTGACGCCCCTGAGATCTACGCAGAAGCGTGTCTGGGTCCACAAGCCAGTCTCATGATCCTTCTTGCCAGCCACAACGACATTGCTTGCATGCCTGCAATGTTTGGCCGCGGGCTCTATAAAGCCATACTCCAGCAATTCCTTGCAGTGAATGTCGATGATCTCCTGCTCGCCCGGGCTGTACTTCCTCGGCCTCTGGTAAGAAGCCTTGGACTCGTCTATGAACGGGATGGAGAACGTGTTGTGCTCCGCCTTGCCCTTGTAGCCAGTCAGGTCGTGAGGGGTGTTGGCGAAAGTGCCCTTGCATCTGCGAAGAACAGCTCGCATTTCCTCCCAATGCTCCTCCTTGAAGTCAGGATGACCTCCAAACGTGGCATTGAGCTCTGTGTCGAGCCACGCTGCCTCATCCTTGGTCACAGTCGTGTCACCCAAAGGCTGAAGCTCGTCCAGCACGGTGTACGGCAAGACCTCATCCTGCTCCGCGACGTTGGCCTCCCAGCCCGGCTCCCATTGCCTCGACAACTGCTGAGCCTCCCAGGAAGTGCAGGGCGACGCACCCCAGGAATTCTGTCTTTCTGTGTGGATGGCACGGTACCATGCGTAGGCACACCCTCCACCAGCTTGCCGGCGACCCACAAAATTCCGCACAAAAGCAGAAAAAATCGCAAAATTCTGTTGAACCGCACTGCGGCTCCCGGCAGGTTCGAAGCGAAGAAGCACGCCATCACTCTCCACCCCCCGTGCGTTAAGCGAGAACTTCCACCAGCAGCAGTAAAGACCACCAGCGTGAAGACAAGCGCCAGGTACACGGCCTGCGCGACGCGATGCAGCTGAAGATTGCGGCGAAGCTGCGCCCAGCGTGTCGCAAAACGTGGCTTATCCAACCTGGCCGGCAAAGCGGGCAGGTGCACACGGCCCAGCAAGAAAACCTGGGACCAGCGCAAGTAAGGATGGGACCGTCCATCCTTGACCAACTCGGCTGCCATGTACGCCCAGAGGAATGTCGGCAGCACGAGAAGCAAGGCATGCAACGTCGTCAGCATGAAGACCAGCGCAGACCCAGAGCCAGGCGAGGATCATGAGGAGCACGGCCTCAGCACAACGTGACAAGCACGCCAGGGAGATGATCACCCCCCTGAGGGGCACCACGGTCCAATCCTTCGCATGAACGTGACGCACCCCGGCATAGACACCTGTGGTGTGCACGAAGAGGAGCCCAGCGTACCAAACGTTGGCGAGGGCCCACCGGACCCAAATGTCATAGTACTCACGGTGGGGATAACGTCGAGCGACTGACCACCACATCTGTAGTGAGTCCCAGCACGAGACGACGCAGCGCCACCACCAGGCCTGAAAAGGGCACCGCAACAGATGCCAGGCCATTGCTTCCAGCATTGCCCAAATAGCGACTACGGGCACGGGACCTCGTCCCAACCACCACCAAACCACTGCACTGCCTGCAAGCGTGAAACACGCCCGCAGGACTCCTGGCCTCATGCGGACTGCCTGTGCTGGCAGCCCACGGCCACCGCGTTGGTTGCTCAGAAGGGCCGCCCTCCCGCTGCTCCCGGGAAGCCCCTCTGAAAACGCGCTCGTCGTCGCCGCGTGTGGTCCTCAAATGCCTCTGTTGGGCCCATCTGCTCCGTCACAGCACTGCACGTCGAATGCGGGGAAGGCGGGCACTGCTGGGTGAGGTTGGTTGGTGGCCGGGGTGCTCGCGGTGCGGGCACCGCGCGGGGAGTTGCCTCGCGGCGGCCAGCAGAAGGAGCGGACGCGCGTGCACGCACCAGCGCTCGCCCTCGGTCTTTGGACAGCCATGCTGCCAGCCGGCCAGCGTTGCTGACGTACAGGGCGGTCGTCGACCTCGTCCACGTACTCAGGCCTCTCTGCAACTCGAGCTTGAAGTGCGTGCGGCGCAGCAGCCGGAAGAAGGCGTTCCTCCAGGGATTCCAGCGCTGTCCGTACCCACGGAGCGGCCTGCAACTTGGACCCCCATAGTACCTGCGTGAACTTGCGATCCTCCTTCATGAGGTACTCATCTGTGAACTGAATGTGCCAGCGCAAACACCGCTCATGATCCTCGAAGATGTCGTAGACTGGCTTGGCGTGCGGGTGCTCCCGGCAGTACAACACATGCGCGGACCGATGCGCAACGTAAGAGCACAGCGTTCCCACACAATTCCTCGCTTGCTGAATCTCATGGCCATACTGCACTACATCGGCATAGGCCGACGCCACCGCCCCCAACAAGCTGGAGGACGTGGTCTGTCCCCCCAGAGGGAGACGCCAGCCTGCTTGCGCGCAGGCAATCGTCTTGTCGTGCCTTTTGGCGACGCTGTTGGAGATCCCTTGACGATCACGTAGTTGGAGACCTCGTCTGGCATAACACTCACCCAGCTGAAACAAGACAGGGCGGTCACGGCAGCGGTCCACGCCATACTTCACCATGAACACAGTGAGGTTGCTGCACGGCTTCAAGGCTTCCACCTCGTCTGTAGTCAGAAAGGAGTGCGACGACCGGGCGGACACGCTCGTGGCGTTTTGGACAGCACTCCAATCCGACTCCACTGAAGGTGGGGAGAGAGGGTTCCTTGTCGGAGACGGGGACAGCGGTGGCGTCTGCGTCGTGGACGGCTCGTACGGCGGGGAGGGAGGTGCGTCTCCTGGGGAACGCGATCGGGCATCACGCCCGACTCTGATTGAGTTCGCCCACGACCCCACGTTGGTCAAAGTAGGAGATGTGGACGGCGACCTGGCGCGAGAAGGGCCAGCGGTTGCATTCGAGGGTCCAGCTGCGGCGGCACGCGCGGGTAGAGGCGATGACACACGAACATTGCCCACCAGTATGTCGTCGTTGGACGTAGGGGATGGCGTCAGCGAATAACGCACTGCCGCCGCGCGTGGTGGCGAATTCGACCGCGTCAGCCTCTCACGACTGAGGGACCTGGTCCGAGACGGCCCAGTGGTCGCGCGAGATGGTCCTGCCCCTGCGGCAGGCGCAGATGGCCGCGATGTCACACGCTTGACCTGTGGTGGCGGTGGCCTGCGTGCTGCATCCGCTCTGATCGCGGTGTGCCCCTCTTGCTCAGTATTCACACACTTGAGCATCCTCCTGTTATCCCCCAAGCGTAGGTACTCCTGGGCTGCTGCATTGTTGGCGAATACTCTGCCGGGCCCTCCGAGGCCATCATCCACTGGGTAGAACTTGGCGTTGGAATCCAGCGGGACCAGCTCCAAGGGCAGCCGTTCCAGGCCATGCCTACACCAATCTTCGTAGATACCATCCGTGAGGGGCTCCATGTCCACTGGCTGAAGGTACCTGAGCAACTGATATGCCCAGACACCAGTGCTCTCGTACCAGTGAGGGAGCTGAAGCTCTTGCAGCAGCTCCTCGCCATTAAACGCCGCCGCATGGTCCAACGTGCATCGCATCAGGTCGAGGTACTGCGTGGCCGTGTTCGGCTGAACGCAGAAGACCCGCTTCTCCAGATCCCACATGATAGTCCCAGTGACCTCACCGCTGGGGTAACTTAGCAATGCTTGGACCTTGTCCTGCAACACCTTAATCATGCTGGTGTCGAGCATCATGTCACATCTTGCTCGGGGGTAGATGACACTCCGCTTGCTGGCGCTGGACGGTATGTGCGTGGAGTAACTCTCGCTGAACGACCAATTGTCACTCCCCTCGTCCTGGCGCAGCTTCTGGTCAACGCCCAACCAACTGGGCCACTTCAGCTGATCTCTTGTCACCCACTTCTGCTCACGACACCGAGCGAACTCCACACAGACATGATCGTCAGAAGGTGGAGCTGGCATGTCTTGGCCGGGATACAGGACGATGCGGCAAAGCCGCGCGATGCCGTGCCTGTCTCGGTAGCCTACAGCCGCTGTTCCCCCCATCTGTAGTCAGGAAGGACATCGTCCCATCGGTCGTCCCAGAACTGTCTGACCCCTTCCGCCCACCCAAGGGATCGGGCTCTCACAGAATTGTTCGAGAGCGCGCTTCGACTCTGCCAGTACGTCAGGCGCAAGTGGTCCCAGCGCACTTGTTCGGCGATTGTCAACGGGACATGTCCACGTGACAGCTCGCTGCAGCAGGGCTGCGTGTGAACTGGTGCGAGGTCGTGGGAGTTCGCCAGGCTCTATCGGCGAAGGTGGAGGCGATGGCACCGGCGACACCTCACTGTCATCGATGTGCTCGGAGCGCACACCGGAGGCGGCTATCCTCTCCTCCCCTGTGCTGGGAGGCTGGTACGGCGGCCATTCACACACCAGATCTTGGCCAAAGATCTCTGTCGTCAAGCACACGACTGGGTCCACTCGCCTGGGTTGGTTGGGACGCTTGGGTGGCGTCATGTCCACCAACGGGAGCACCACCTGGGTGTCCATGCCCAGAATCGAGGGCGCGTGTGACACAGCCACGCCACTCCCAAGCTTGATGTCAATCATGAGGGAGTTCTTCAATGGCCCAGTGCCTATCAGCAGATCCCAAGAGTTCTCGGGCTCAAACGTCACGAAGGCATGAAGCCGGTGAAGCGTCATGTGTGGCGTACCCGCAGCCAGTATGACGTCCACGTGACAGTAGTGCGTGAACTGCGTCGGACTGTTGTCACACCTGGTGACCTTGGCGCCGGTACTGGCCTCGTACATTGTGAGCCCCAGCCGCCTGACGACTGCGATGGAGATGATGTTACAGTTGGCGACGGTGTCCATGAGAATTGCCCGATAGAGCATGAGCTCACCACCAGAGGACACCAGTGCCAAGCCCTCATAAAGGGTGGCATTTTGCAATTTGCAAATAGGCTGGACCTGCGCCATCAACAGCGCCTGATCCTCGGTCAAGTGCTGCCTCATCTTCTCCCGCAGTGAGTCATAGGCGCGGGTCTTGATGGTGCCAGCCCGGACATGCCCATGGTCACTGAAATCGACCACCCCCAGGTCACTCACACAGGCAGCGGCTGCACATCGGGCGGCGGCAGTGTCGACCACGCCGTCGGGCATCTCATCCAGTGGCATCTCTTCGTCCATCTGGTGCCCTGCTGTTTCTGCTGCGGCTGCTGCTCCCTCTTCCGCCTCCTGCACAACTGTAGCGGGCATGTCCTCAACCTGGTGCTCGTTGACCTCGGTGGGTTGCTCGACCGCGTCCCCTGGCTCATTGCCCTCGAGCTCCTCCAGGGCCAGGAGGTTCTCGATGTCCTTCGGAAGGTCTACTATGGCGCGCTGGGACAGTAAGATCGCAGCAATCTGCGAGCAGGTCCGCATGGAGCTGCGGAGATTGGACGCCAACATATGGAACTTCCTGCTGAAGACGTTGGGAGGGATGGCTCTGGGCACCTGGGCAGCCTTGTCAAACTCCTCAGGCGTCTTGACCTTGAAGCCCTGCATCTTCTGCGTATTCCCAAGGGCAACTGCGGCCCTAGCTTGGAGCTCTGGTGCTTGGCTCACACCAGCGCGGTCGCCGACACCCAGCCCTTCATCGGTGAGGCAGTCACACTCGTCCCCATCATACTCCGCTCGCTCGTTGAAGTTGGAGTGGAGTGATACTCGGCGTCGTCATCACTCGCCTCTGACTGGGCCTGTGCCTCGGTGCTCTTGCCTCCCTTAGCCGGTGCTGCTGCCTGCAAGCCTGATAGCTCAGCAGCGAGCTTCTCCTTCACTTCGGCGCTGGCTGCCACCTGCTGCTGCTGCTGCTTGGCCTCCGGCAGCTTGAGCCACTCCTTCGTGGTGATCCCCATCTTGTGCTTGTCGAAGCGATGCGCGATGTTGTAGGCGCGCAGCTGTGCGTTCTTGACTTCATTCGGGTACTTGGAGTTCTGCCGGTCCTTGTGGAAGTTCGGGGGCACTCGGGAGTCACGACAGCCAGTCCAGCAGCGGTCTGGGGTATGAGGCAAGCGCGTGAAGCAATAATACTCGCACTGCCCGTCCTTAGGAGCGTCGGGTGGCGGAACTCTGCCGCACGTGGCCTTGTTCCTCTCAGCATTGTTCGCCTCCCTCGGTGGCTTCTTTGCATCATCATCGCCAGGCTGCGCCGGCTCCTTCTTCTTGTTGTCCCTGCGCCTGTCCCCAGTCTTCCGGGCAGAGCCAGAGCGCGTCATGGAAGCCACCAGCTCGGGGAGGTCGAGTCCGAGTTGCCTCGCCTCATAGCAAGAGTACACGCAGCTAGCCCTGCGAACGAGGTCCTGCTGCTGCGCCAGCGCCCAGGCTTCCGCATCGTTCTTCAGCTTATCCTGGACGTCCACGATAACCTCCAGGTCCTCCCACGTGACCTTGTTGGGGGCAGGATGGCTGACTCGCAGCTGCTCGGAGACGCGCTCTCTGTACTCCTTGATACGCAGCCCCTTGATACATTCCTCAATGTCCTGCCTGACGATGGAGTCCTCCACCATCTTGCCAGCGTTGAGCGCTGACTCCCTGCGGCGGCAGCTCTTCACGTAAGCGAGGCCATCTTGTTCGGGAGTCTGTGACTTGGCGACCAAAAGGTCCTCCTTCTCCTTGGCACCCTTCATCAAGAACTTGGCCTCGAGTTCTGCAACGAAAGCCCTCAAGGCCCAGAAATAGTGAGAATCCTCCTTGCCATCCGTGCCTGTGAGACCCTTAGTAGAGGCCCCCTCAAATTCCCACTCGTCAGACTGTTCACCATCGACATCGCCATCCTGGACCCTTCTGCAGACTGCCCATGTCACGCCTGGCTTCAGCTCATGGAAAGGAGGTTGTGCACAGCGCACAGAGCCCTGGAAAGAGTCCCTCTCAGTGAGATCCTTCAGGACATGATACGCGCGTGAAGCCATGAGGCCATTCTTCATGTATGCAGCAGGGTAGAGATCTTCCGCGGAGGTGACTCGGCCCGCATTGGGATTTTACTTCGGCCACATTTCGGCCCGTCTCGGCCCGAACCCAAAATTGCCCGCCGCAGGCGCAAAATTTTAATTTTAAGTATGACAATTTGTCAAAAATCGATAAAATTTTGGAAAATTATCGATTTTCCCCTCAATGCGACTCGGCCCATCCGCAATTTTTCCTTCGGCCCGCCTTCGGCCCGGGCCTCCGTGACACGGCCCCGGGCCGGCCAATCCCAGGAAGATATCTTCCCTGGTATGCAGCGCACCACCAGTCATAGGCGACTGAGGTGGAATGGTCATCCCCTGCTAGGAACGAAGGCAGGCCGTCCCATAATGATCTGTAATCTGGCTGGGACTCCCTCAGGGCCTTCTTCGCCTGTGGGCTGAGCCCCTGGAAAGTCGCGCTGACCTCATGTGCCTGCGTATCCTGGACTCATGAGCCCGCTGCACCTTCCCCACCAATTCAACGAAACGCCTGATAAAGAGCGCCCTATCCTCATTCTTGCCACCAGTGTAACAAAGCTTCGTGTCAGCCTTGTCAAGTGCGTCACTGTCCCTGTCATAGTGGTCCATCTCGTCTAAGCTATCGAGTGCGAAGGGAAACTGACTGGCTGCGGGCACTGAGGCTGCCACTGCTCCTGCAAGTGCTGCTGCTGCTGCTGATGCTGCTGCTGCTGCTGATGCTGATGATGGTGATACTGGTGTAGAGGGGCTGGATTCTGGAGCCGACCCCCCTGTGCTCATATAGCCAGTGATCCGCCTCTGATTATTTCTTTCCCGTGCCAATCGCCGTGCCTCGCGTTCTGTGGACTGGACAACGGCGACACTCAACTCCGCTTCTCCCTCCGTGGTCAAGTACTGCGTTAATGCTCAACGAGTGGGGCAGAGGAGGTGTGCCCTCTCTCAGCACAAAGCTCGTTCACCAGCAGGATGCAGGCTTAATTCAGGCTGGTTTAGGCCAGTGCACTGAGTGCCCCTGGATTCACACCGTTCTGAACAAGCAGGAGGGCGAGACGCGTATAACCAGCGCAGGCCCAAGGGTCCCACAATATGTCTAGGCGCTCTGAATCAGCAGCAGATGCAGAGTACTCGCGTGAGAAAGGCTTAAAGCTGAGCCAGTGTGCTGAGCACCCCTGGATTTGCAGAGCCACTGTTCATCAAGAGCACAGAGGTTGTCATGGGAACTCTTTCTCAGCCAAAGTACAAGGAACAACGTCACTACGCAGAGCTGGGGGCTAAGCCAGTGTGCTGAGCACCCCTGGATTCGCAACACCGCTGCTCATTAAGAGTCCAGAAGTTGCCATGGAAGTTCGTTCTCAGCCCAGCAAGCAAGAGTGCAAGTCGCTACGCAGAGCTGGAGGCTAAGCCAGTGTGCTGAGCACCCCTGGATTCGCAACACCACTGCTCATTAAGAAGGTGACCGGTGTCATAAGGGCCTCACCAGTTGCCAGGTACCGCAGGAGAGCTAAGAGAGTTTTAGCAAACATCTTCAGGTGTTCCAAAAATAACCAGCAACACTCCAGGCTGAGCCGGTACTCAAATCAAGTCTGAATTCACCAGATATCTCTGCCAGAACAGTAGATAATATATATGAAGCTGACCCAGTTACTGCCTTCAGGGCTGATGCCGCTGCTAATTCTCTTGTGAACACACTCCTGCTTCAGGCTTAGGCCAGTACACCAGGGGTGTCCCTGGATTAGCCGTCAGACAGGGTGGCACCGTCAGGGAAGCCGTAAGGTGTAAGGCCACTCATACAGGTAGTAACTCACTGCTAATCCACTTCTAATTAGTCAGCCCAGGCAGATGCCGCTGCTAATTAGCTTCTAGGTCGCACACTTGCCTTCCGGTTAGGCCAGTACACCAGGGGTGTCCCTGGATTCACTTCAGACAAGGTGGTCCACTAGAGGGACCGCAGGAAAATAGCTGCTCATTAAGGTGGTCATTCACCGCTGATCTGCTCTGTCGCTGCCGCCGCCCAAGCTGATGCCGTGCTGATTAGCTTATCAGTGAAGCAAACCTGTCTACAGTTAGGCCAGTGCACCTTGGGTGCCCCTGGATTCACTGTAGAACAAGGTGGTAAAGCTGGACATATTGCAGGATAATAAAAGGCCGCTCATTAAGCAGTAAATTCAGTGCTGATCCGCTGCCGCCGCCACTGGTAGCCTTTTTCCGTGCAAGTACCACCAAGTACAGAAGAGAAGAAGGGTCCGCCAGTGCACCTTGGGTGCCCTTGGAGTCGCCTGACTTCCGAATCCGCTATCACAAACTGCTGTTAACTTCTCGCCAGAGGGTCTCTACTTCCGAATTAGCACTGAAATAAAAAGCCGCTCCGCGCAGGACATTATTGTTTTGTAAAAGAATAAAAACAGCAGTAAAATATATTCATCAAAAGATCAGTATAATAACCAAAAGTACGAATTATTGTACAAAACTGTGAGCAGAACTGTTTTAGCGGTCTAGCACTGGCACGCGAACAGCCACCTAGCACTTGCGAAGGCAAAACAATAATGAGTCCACTAGCCTTGTCCTGTGGTCAGAGGTTACTTATATCTCAATTCTCTGTCACATCTCCCAAAACTGTAACAGGCTTCCGCCCTGAAATCTTCATCTAGCCAATGGAAAGTCATTATTCCATGCCAGCTTTAACAATGTTACCGTTTACAACATTCTGACTGACACGTCAGTGGCAAAGTAGTAACTGTCATATCATCTTATCACTTCTTGGTCACCCGATAATGACCATATCTTCTCTGGCAGGTCTACACTTCTCGAGCAGTCATCTTACGCGAGGCCTGTCATACTTGTCATATCTGTCACGCCTGTCACCAGCTGTACAAACCCGGCACGGTACCATGGGAAGCCGGCGTTTGTTACAGGAGGACGGGCATGGCTGCGCGTCAGTGGACGGTCATGCTGCGCGTCGTCGGGGGGCGGCATGGCTGCGCGTCGGTGGACGGTCATGCTGCGGGGCGTCGGGGGCATGGCTACGCTGCTGCTGCTGGGGCAGCGCGCTTGCGCCGTGGGATGCCGGGGCAGCTCAGCGCTGCTGCTGCCGCTGTTGCTGCTGCTGCTGCTGCTGGGGCGTCCACCGACGCTCAGCCATGCCTTCCCCCGACGACGCGCAGCATGGCCGTCCAGCGACCCTCAGCCATGCCGTCCCCCGACGACGCGCAGCATGGCCGTCCGCCGACGCGCAGCCATGCCACCCCCCGGCATCCCACGGCGCAGGCGCGAGACTGTCCCAGCAGCAGTACCGCTGAGCTGCCCCGACACCCCACGGCGCAAGCGCGCTGCCCCGGTATCCAACGGCGCAAGCGCGCTGCCCCAGCAGCAGCGCTGAGCTGCCCCGACAGCCCACGGCACAAGCGCGAGGCTTGCGTGTCTAGCCTGGATGAGTTTGATGAGTCTGCTCTCGCCTCATTTTATAATACATACATCGAAATATGCTCATCAGCCATCCCGGCTCGTGCCAGTGCCAGGCCGCTTAGGAGCGACCAGCCGACCACGCGAGCCTCCACGATAGCATGTCGATCGACGATGTGCTAATGTCACCAAATTTCCTAGAGGCACCTATTTCTTTTCAAAATTTTGATGGGGGGAGGCTAGATAAGCAATCAAATGTTGAGCAAAATTTTGAAAATCGGTGGCTGTCCCAAACTATATTTAGCACATAATACTCAACGGTATTTTGAGTGTAAGTTTCGAGGGAATTCGTAAACCATATGCGATCTACAAAAGCTAGTTTCCTTGCGAAGAAATGTTGTTTTCTATTATATTCCAAGACTATTACCTTTGGATAAAGGGATGCCCAGATTTGGGGGATCGTTTTTTTAATGTGTTGGGAATGTGAATGTTTCGCTACGGATGCATCGAGTTTGATGTCGCTTAAGTTTGTGCGAAAATGAAACTTTGCACGAGAAAATAATTTGTATGAGCTTTATCCCCGTTTTCGGAATGAATATTTGATCGTAACATAAGTTATGTGCTTACCACGAGTAATTACGACGAGTGATGACGTCTAGTATGTGTGGCATGCAATAGTTGCAATCGCGTGTCACATGACGATGCGCATTCGGTGTCACAATCGAGCGAGTGTCGAGCGTAGACCCAAGAATCGACTCACATCCCGATTTGTGGGTCTCGGTCTGGGTGTGCGATGTTGCGTTGGCTGATTGGCTAATGGAGGTAGTTTCGCTCACTCGACGAGAATTTTCAAACACGAACAGCAAGCCGCAAATTCCTTCATTACCCCAAGCTTCTCGCGGCAGTGACCGTTTTTGGCGACCGCTCTGTGGGTTGTTCAATAACTTTCAGGGTGACTTTGATTAATTCTGCTCGATTTTGCTCTAACTGTTTATCCGGGGTGGTGCTTAATTACCGTCGGCGGCGCGAGCGCTGGGTTTCAATTTCGGGAAAAGTGCGCTGGAGAGTGGTTGTCTAAGCCGCATCCGTGTGCATCCACTTCCTTTGCCGTTCACCTCGCCCACATGTTACTTGTTTTGCTAGGTGTTATCGTTGTGACTATATACCCGCGCGACTGGGGCTTGTCCTTGGCGGGATTCGCTTTCGGTCTCTCGCCGACCATGCTGATGATTTTTTTGTTCTTCATAAAAAAAGTAGCGGAGCAACTAGGGCTTGTCCCTAGCGGGATCTTTCCTCGGTATTTGCCGATCATGCTATGGAAAGGTGAGATTAAGGGATCCGGAGTTTATTTAGTTCGCTGAATTGTCCATAATTTGTGGGGTGAACGTTTGCTTCTTGTACATCAAGCAACCGCAGAATCGGAGTGTCCTGTGGAATTCGCGGAACTCTTCATTTCAAGGTGCGTTGTGTTGTGTGGCAGATCCTTTTCCCCCGTCATTTAGAAAGTCTGTAATCGCTTCTGCATCGTTACTGACAAGTTTAATTTTTGGTCTGTGCAGACATCACGCGCCACTCACGACACCGGCGGAAGTGAGCATCGCTAAAAAATAGTGGTTTAGCGTAGCCTGGAAATACGCTGTGAAAGCAAATATATATTAGTGAGCGGTAGATTTGAAGAGAAGATCGTGATAGAGTAAAATTTATATTTATATATAAAAAAATCTCAGTCACCACTAGGAAGTTTAGATATTAAGTAACAGCCTGTAGTGACATCTGCAATAATTATCATAAGTACTCAGCAAGAGATGATGAAATACAAGTGAAACATCTTGAAGCTGGAGTCGCTGCCTCTACAAATCAGTAGGTCTCCGGTAATTATTAGAATAATCCACAGTAAAAAAACTTGATACAACTATTTTCTAGACGCCACGTACACCGACTGTTCAAACATATGATGGTCAAGTTTTCAATAACCAGAATTATAGCACTCCATTAGCAAAACATAGACAGTGTGGATTTAGGGCAGAGAACACCGTAGCCGGTGTTCACACTTGCATGAATTCAAAGGCGCGTTCTCTGACGTCGCAGCATATAACCGAGATGAATTATAGTATCCTAAGACTACAAGAGACGGTCATGTAAAGGTTACAGTCGTAAGTACCTATGAAAATCGTCTGCCTGCTCGACTACTGCATATCTCAACTTGAAAGCCATTTCCAATAGCAAGTTACCCACGCGAGTTCTTCACAGTTGTGCGGTATCCAAAACACCTTTTTACCCAAAACCAACTAGCAATCCAAAAGGATTTTGTGGGGTTGGTTCCCCTCCCCTCTGATCCACACACCATGTTCCCGTTTTCAAAGAGCGCAGAATAACAAGCTACAACTTCGAGAGACATGTGTTGGGCAAACGTACGCTCCTGAAGGATCCAGGACTTGGACCTTTGAGCAAAACTTCAGTTCGGCGTACTGCTTTAGCAGGTTAATGCGTAAGAGGAGAAGCAAAAACATTGCAAACCTAACATCAATCCGGAGTTATCATGATCTGCGAGTGTAAGGCGAACTCAAAAAAAAACTACTGCTTTCCTAGCAAATTTTCTTTTGTTCTGGGCGTTGAGATCGCGGTAGACACTACTGAGACCAATTCGATCCTTAAGGAAGTCCGTCTTCGGTTAAGACTATAAGCTTCGAAAAGCTACACAAAATTTCGTATCTCACTGCAGCCGGCAATAACCTAATGTGAGATTAAAGGTAACTAGAAGATCTTCCATCGTATCACGACCTCTACTTTCGCCCGGGAATATTCAACTTTGTGCCTACAATGTTAGACAGACCGGAAGGGCTAGCAGCTTTCTTGGAATACGCATAATACGACAAACCGACAAAGCCAACGACAAGGAACATAAGAGCCACCCACAACTTCTGGTTCAGGGACTCCAGTTCTGCAATCGCAGCTTTTTCCTCAGTGTCCTTGGTTTCTAAGGTTTTAATCTTCGAGTTTTCTTGATCCTGCAATCATAGCAACCAAGTCCTCGGTCAGAGTGTGTCCTCGTAATAAGTACTGTAAGCTGTTAGAACAGCACGAATAGTCATGTTGCACACAGCTCCACGATCACGACATGAAGAAACCGAAAACCTAGTGCAAAGCAAAAAAACTTCAGCACGTTGCGGTAGATGCAGAACAGTGATCTCAAGCATTCAAGAAACCGAAAGTTGGAGACTCGTACTTTGTCATACAGAAATTGGTCGTAGCTTTCGGTAACAATCCCAGGACTTTTGGCTCCAACATTCTCAAGATGTGCGCCAGGCGTTCCAGTTGCAGCGAGTCCCTGTGTCACGTTAGAGCAGCTCACAATTGAAATAGTTCCAAGGATATGGAGTGGCCGTGGAAGCCTCCCAACACAGATCAAGGAGTGCTGGTAGACACATCGAACCAATATGTCACCAGAGATCAGTGTAGCATATGTAGCTTACCGGGAAACCAACGCCTTCTGGAGGAGTCATTGCAACAGCACTAGCCCTACTCGCTTTGGCAGCCTGTGCACACAAAGAAAAAAGGCTTGAAGCAGGCACATGCAAAAGCTGGGTACTTCCAGAGCGAGTGGTGCGTTGACCATCTTGCTGCCTGGACGCTTCATGAGTAACAGTTTACAAAACTTTGTGTGCCTGATATCTATACCGAGAAAAAACAAGGCTGTGAACGCAAGCGTGACATGTGACGCGCGCTACAGCGACGTTGGGTTTTAGTACCCTGGATTCTGCGTTCATCAGCTTACGTGCGGCTGCGGCTTCAGACTGGCAGTCTACCAGAACGCTTCCGAAAATAAGAAGCGAGAGCGCAAACATGGCCCTCCCGGGCATAATATGGGCCATTCTTTCACGCTGTTTCTTCGATTGCTCCTCTGTTTAATGATCTGTGCACGCGCCCAAAGACAGTTGATCGGTGGCTCTTCTGTTGATCTGTCGCGTGACACTCGACTGTTGGTGTTGACAGTTTGATTTGAGTTGAGTTTAGCAGTTTACTGTGACACAGTGTACTGTGAGTCTGTCGTGTGACACTGTTTAGTGTGAGGACCGATCAACTGCAACTGACGTGAGGTGTGTGACCGTACTACAGTACTTGTATCGCGTACAGTACTCGCGTACTCGTGAAGGTCTCGGCCAGTTCTCTAAACCGGTTCCTAAATGCCCGTGACATTACCAAGTTGTGATGTGTTGTAATTGGGATCAGGCCGTGACATTGGCATTTAGGAACCGGTTGCGGTTTAGAGAACTGGCCGAGACCTTCACGCGTACCCGTATCGCGTACTGTATGGCGTATCGGTA
This sequence comes from Cymbomonas tetramitiformis, assembly GCA_001247695.2. Taxonomy (NCBI): domain Eukaryota; kingdom Viridiplantae; phylum Chlorophyta; class Pyramimonadophyceae; order Pyramimonadales; family Pyramimonadaceae; genus Cymbomonas; species Cymbomonas tetramitiformis. Next base: position 11,566 of record LGRX02026408.1, on the reverse strand, counting down.
TCGATACGGTATGCGTATCAATCACAATCCAGTCCCGTGACTCTGTGACGAGCGCGAGCTCTCGTATGAGAATGACGATGACGATGACGTGCCCTCCATGCTGATGATGATGCTCCAATTCTGGAGGGAACCTGTCGACTGTGACTCTTGTCCCCAGAGTTTCTCCGAGCGTGGCCGCTGCGCGGCCTGCGCCACACGAGGGTCGGCGTTACAGTTGATCGGAGAGGTTCGGAGAAACTTATGGACCCCAGAGTGTTACCAACCCCCCTAAATGCATATTTTCGTCCATAAGCTCTGGGGACACGAGAAGGAGGGAACCCCACGCCAGGTGAGCAATAAGTTGACGAGAGTTGACGCGAGAACTTATATGCGCTCCTCGCAAAACAAGTTATTCCTCACAGGGGTATCTTTCAGGTATACTGTTGTTGTTGGTTTGATGGACATCTGCTAAGCGGGGGTTATATAACAATGTCGTGGAACCCTTGTCCTGTTGAACCCCAGCCTGTATCGGTTGAGCTCAAGATGTACCGGATACAAATGCGGTATGCACACCATCCCTGCTAACCTTTCGCTCGTCTTCAATGGCGTCTTCCTTGTCTTCCCGTCTAACTTGGGATACATCCTTGTCCGCAGGGGTGGATCATGCTGATCCAGAGTTGGCTACAAGTGGTGTGTTGGCAACCTCCATGTTCTGAAATATTTGTCGTTTCGCTTGCTTCCTTATCGGACGCTCCAGAGTTACTGCCCAATTCGGAGGTTGAAATGAAGCGTTTTGCTTTTCACATTCGCGCGACTTCCAGATCTAACACAAAAACCGCACTTTGCACACAGTAATCCGTTTACCTTACAGCGGCCTACGAATATGGAAAATATGCCAAAGAACGGTTATATGGTGGGAAAGCATCTGCCCGCGTACTTTAAAGCTACATATTTTTCCGGTTCATAATTCTTGTTTCCATTGCCTTTTCTCGTCACGAGTGATAAGCAAGTAGAACTTACGATTTTCCTTTTTCCGTGCAGATTCGAGGTTACGAATACATGTTGGAGTCAACAGGAGAGAGATGGATGAAAGTGACTGGAATTCAGCCGCCGCGGCATCCAGGAGCGCCTGACAGTATCAAGGAGTTCGTTTCTGTAGAGGGCGAAGGCAAATGGATCCCGTTTTTGGACTCCAGTGGTGATAAAATCTTGCACGAACATTAGGTGACCCTCAAATGCCACAAACACGCTTGAAATACAGGCGCAAGCATTCATGATATCTATGCCACACTTTTTTCACTCTTGCTCATACGTTTTCTAAATTTGTTTCACTTGACGTGTAGTTCCAAAGAAAATAAAATCTTTTCTGGCACTTCGCCTCTCTAGGGATACATTTGTGTCGCTTTAGCGAGGCCGGGATTATGTTTAGGTGCAGCACCCTAGTTTGTTGGTCATACTTGCTTGTAACAGATGTCTACGGTATCTTGAATTCTAATGCAGCGTATCATTGTCTTTCACAGGCAATCTTCCGAGTGTTGGCATAGCACCTTGGACACTTACGTAAGATGATACATACATCGCAAATTCATGCAACCGGTGTATTGAGTTGAAAGTTGCTGCGTAGTGTTACCATGTATACGCCACGTCAAGGAAAACTTGGTGATAGATGGCGGGTAATTTGAAAAAATGATCGGCTGAAAGTATGCTTTGGTTTAGCATATATGTTGAGGAATGTCGGCATCTCTTCTTGTTCTCTAACCCTTGGGAATTTAGTTAATAAACCGCCGTGACCCTACATGCAACGAACACTGTAATATTCTACCGAGGTGTGCTTGCTGTGCCACATAGCCTTTTGGAATCTTGTTGCACCAACATGTAGTTGGACAATTTAGCACTTTATAGATTACGGTGCACGAAATACTTTGTGTCGATTCTAGATTCCTGTCACGGCTAGCAATTTCGTTCGGCGGTAACAATTAGCTAAGTGGTACTAGGTACCTCAAAACTTGTCGTAACTAGTCCATAGCCTAAGAGTCTATGAGACAATGGTGCTTTTCTCCCGGCAAGGAACTAAAATGCCATCTTTACTTCGAGACCGAGAAAAGGGGGCGTTGCCCGTTTGGAGGTGTGAAGGAAGGCACATGGACCCTTTTCTTATCATATTCAGAATAGCTTTATGTTGGTTTTGCTTCTTTACAAATCATAGCGGCTTCTAGCATATCTTGTAGGCGGATATTAATTGAAAACACTTTATGTCGCATGCGTTTGGGAAAGTAGCGTAAGGATGTCGGTCAAGAGGGTGTTGATTTGACTCTGCTACGAAGCTCTATCTATTGAGATCTGGCGGGTAGCCATGACCGGGAGTCCCGGTGTTGGCCCACATTAGACTCCTAGATATGACCAATGTCGGGTGCGCTTGTGTCACACCCATGGCATTTGCAATGCTTGTCTCAATAACGGGTTTAGGTTTCGGTCTACTACGGTAAATATGATCCTCGCTTATCAATTAAGTTCAAAGTTGATTTGAGTCGGCTTTGCTTGTTCCCATCTAGTAATTATTGTTTGGGTATATATCAACAGGTCGTGGACCCATTCCATGCGTTTGCTTATTCGGATCGTGCTAGAACAAGCACACAGTGAAGCACTACAAGAAAACATGTATGCTACTCTCGCATATGTCAACCGTGAAACTGTGAAGCTATACACAGGATAATACGGGTGTTATAGCTTCCGTTGAATGAATGTGATGACAGCCCCTAGGAACTCAGGTGTGGAAATGGCAGATGCAAGAATGATCTATCATAAGAAATAAACCCTAAGCTAGATATACCCGGAACGGTCTCGGAGTCGGAACGGTCTCGGTTCTAGCTACCTGTGACACCTTGGTGTGTCACAGCACGAACAGTCATCAGTCACCGGTCCAGTGTTGGCTACCTAGGAATCTGTCATAGGGGCCTGCACCGAGACTCCCAGTCAGGGCTGCCTATACAGATTTCAGCACAGCACCCCAACACTGTGGGTGGTGACTGACAGGCAAGTCAGAAATGTAAGATTTGCTAGTTAGGGCAGGAGCTAGGTTGACAAGGCCTAACTGCTAATCCAACTGTGCCATTCTGATACACAAATTGGAACCCTCTAGCTAGCACAAGAGCAGAAACATACGGGCAATAAGGTCCCGCTAAACTACTGAAAACCTCTGCGCCAGCAAGTCAGATTGAAGATTTCAAAGGTGTCAAAGTAAAACCAAAACCAAATTGAAGACCATGTTGAGGTCAAAGCACATCTCAGCACACCACCACTAAAGTGATGCACTGCTAGAACCAGAACCAGATCTAGTCAATAGCAGACGCGTCCTCGTCAATGTCAGACGGAGGAGGGTTGTAGTCCGGAGACGGTGGAGCCCCACCGAGAGGCTCACCAGGCAGAAGTGGTTCACCGGGCAGAAGTGGGTCAGGATACTGGAAGGCATAACCCGGGACCCCCTGCCTCCACCACTCCCGCAGGTGGCGGTCAGGCGGCACAGCAGAAGGATCGCACCCTCCGAGGGATGCAAGCACTGCGTCTAGAGTGTCGGGGCTCAGCTCCTCGATGCCCGGGTAGACACACAGGCCTCCCCTGCACAGCACAGGCTGCTGCGCAGCCTGACCCGATACCTGCACAGGCTCGCCGTCATTGGCCGTCGTGAAGGCGGCGGCACCCACTCCCATGACAGAGATTAAGAGAAGGAAGGAGAGGAAGAAGGGCATCCCCCACGTACCCGCGTGAGCGGGGAAGCCCCATGGTGGCTTGCCGCAACCATAGGTACGGGAAGCACCACCAGACCAGTCTGCGTAAGCACCACCAGACTGAGGTGTGTGGGCCGCGGACTCCGACGCATGATTTGCCGAATTGGCCGGAGTCCGCGGCTTCACGATGAAGCTACCGTCGGCGAGGTCCTCATAGTCGTCCGTGTCGTAGCCAGTGAGATCAACCTGTGCGATGGCGGCGTGATTGACGGTCTGGACGAATCCAGCGAACTCACCGTCCGTCGCCGCCGTGGCGGTCGCCCGTGCCGATTGAAGTGGCAGGGTGTTCGTGGACGATATCATGATCTTCAGTAAGAATCCAACTGAACACCTCGGCCATTTGAAGCAGGTGCTGGAGGTCTGTCGTCAGAACAAAGTCCGGCTGAAGGAATCGAAGCTGTGGTGCTTCAAGCGCTCTGTACGGTTCCTCGGGCATGTCATTGATCGTGAAGGATGCCGACCCCAGCAGGACAAGATCGCAGCAGTAAGGGATTGGCCCAAGCTGGAAACTGTCAAACATGTGCGACAGTTCCTGGGTCTGGCCGGTTTCTACCGCCGGTACATCCAGGGGTTCTCCGATCTAGCTCACCCATTGACCAAGCTGACGAAGAACTTAGTGCCCTGGGAGTGGGGCCCAGAGCAGGAGCGGGCGTTCGAACGGTTGAAGACCGTGCTGACCACAGCCCCTACGTTGATCCTTCCAGATCAGAAGGCAGCTCATGATGGCACCAGCCCATTCGTCGTACAGACGGACGCTAGTGCGGTGGCACTGGCTGGGGTACTGATGCAGGACCTGGGGAAGGGCCTGCAGCCGATCGCCTTCGAGAGCAAGCAGTTCTCATCAGCGGAACAAAATTACCATGCAGGGGAACGGGAGTTAGCAGCGATTAATCACTGCACGACTCAAACGTGGAGGCATTACCTTATCTTCACGGAGTTCCGACTCATCGGAGACAAGATAGTCGCTCCCTGCAGATCATCAATGAGAGACTGTACATCGGGAAGAGGATAACGGTCCTTTACGGTGATTTCATTGATCTGACGGTAATCAATTACTAGCCGTAGCTCCTTAGGATTCGAGGGCGTGGGTACCATCAAGACCGGACTGCCCCAAGGTGAGGATGAGGGGCGGATGTAACCCTTCGCCAAGAGCTCGTCCAGTTGTCCACGAAGTTGTCGCAACTCCTCCATGGACAGCTTGTAGCACCTCTTGTGTCGTGCGCCATCACGGTACTCGGGGTCCACGCGCAGCGGCGATTTGTGGTCGCGGTCCACGACGCCCTTGGGGAGCTCCATGCCCACCACGTCCACATATGCCTTCTTTAGCTCCGCCAGCTCGTCCCATATCCATTGTGGGACTTCCTCAGCGTCTTCCTCGTCAGGAGGGGTCGGCTGTGCTGGGGTCTGCTTGAGCTTGATTGGCTTCACCGCTGCCCCGCTGCTCGGCCTCATCGTCCTCACCACGGCTCCGCTGCTCGGCCTCGTTGTCCTCACCACCGCTCCGCATCTGCTCAGCCGCCGTCACCACTGGAGCTGCAGTTGCCGGCGCGCGCCGTCTACGCCCTTTTCTCCTCGATGGAGCACCGCTATGCTCCCGCAACGCCTGCGCTGTCCTCCACAGTTGGTGAGCCTCACTCTCCCAATCAGGCTCCAACCCTTCTGCGTGATCGTGCGCAGCGTTTTCCCTGCGCTCTCGGGGCAACATCTGAAAAGCCTCCCATCGAGCTCGTACGGGGTATGGTCCCCAGTCCAGCACTGCCGGAGTGGCAGAAGTGGGGCACGTTACCGGGCGCACCGCGCAGACTAGCTCCTGAGCTGCGTCGTCCGCGTCGAGATCCTCCGAGTCTGAGGAGCTAGTGTCCGAAGCCAGAGTTGCCATGCTTGCTTCCGTGCCATCGCTGTCCCCGTATTCCTCGCATGAGGTCTCCTCCCCCCCCCTCCTTAGGCTGGCGACGTCACACTCCGATGATGAAGAGGAGGAGGTCTCTGACAAGGCAGCAGCTGCTTCCAAGGGAGAGTTGGGGTCGTCGGAGGCTTCCGTCTTGAAGGTCCCGTCAGGCGCCAAGTACATGATGTAGGCCTCCTGCCCGCTGTTCTTCAGGGCTCGCAAGTCCTTCCTAGCTTGCTTGGTGCTGATTAGCTGAGCCTCCACTAGGCTCATAGCCTGGCCCCTCTCCGAGTTCGAGGACCCCGGATTGCACCCCGCAATGACTACCTTCTGTGACCCATGGCCAAACCGCACACTCCCATACTGTGCATAGTCAAAGGTGATCCGCCGCTGTGCTCGTAACCAGTCACCCCCCAGCACCACGTCCACACCCAGGGATAAGGGCATCACTCGCAGAGTCACCTGCTTGGCATAACTTCCTTTCCGCGTCTCCGCCGTGAGCTTGGGCCGAATGCAAGAGTTGGCGTCGTAGACTTTGCCATCTGCAACCTGCACTCGCATTGGTTTCTCATCAGTGCCGACAACGGGTCCAATCCGTCTCCGTCGGAGCCTGAGGCTGCAAAGGATCCCCGGGGACGGGTCAATGCGGAGCCTGCGATTTTTCAAGATCCGACGGGGACAGATCACTACGGATGCTGGGATTTTCCCGGCTCCGCCGGGGACGGATCACGGCGGAGCCTGATTGTTTCCGGCTCCGAGGGGACGGGCCATGGCGGAGCCTAATTTTTCCCCGGCTCCGCTTGAAACGGGTCCAAACGGATCCCGATGGCCTTTAACGCCTCAGTGACATCCAGACATGCCCCAGTGAGCTGCCCCAGTGACATGCTCCCGGAACGAATATAGAACACTCATACCTGAAAGCGCAAAGCCTTAGTCTTCGATGCGTTGCGCCCGGTGCCAAATTGCCGAACCTCAGCATTCTCTACTGCGATACACCTAAATAAGTGGCTCTTTTCCGCTGTTGTCATGTCTGCTGAATTGAACCATCTGCCTGGAATGTTCACTTCGACTGCCAGCTCGACCTGTTGAGGACCAGGGTACTTCTTAACTATCTTGCATGCCAGCGAGCTTTGTACACTTCGTGTGGCCCCGCCCGGCCTTGGCGCATTGGCGCCTGGAACGGCAACTGCACGTCGCATTATTCTTTATTATGAATTATCCAAAATTGCGTATGACCTATGTATTTCTATTAGGGGTGAGAGAGACAGTACTGTGCTACTGTCTAAGTTGGGGGTGCGAGAATGAATAAAATGCGATGCCACTGCGCACTGGGCCTCTCGGCTGCTCTCGTCTCGTCTGCGAGCTGTGACTAGTGTAAGCCGCCGGCGATCCGACGGATCACGGAGACGGATCCAGCAAATTGCAGAATTTCACGGAGACGGATTTCAACGGGGCCTCAACAGCTTGCGCCTCCGACGGGTACGGATGCGCTCGGAGCCTGAGATTTTCCAGAATCCGGCGGAGACGGATTGACGCGGAGCCTCGATTCTAAAAGATCCGGCAGAGACGGACTTCAACGGAGCCTGCGATTTTTCAAGATCCGTCGGTGACGGATGGGGCCGGAGCCTGAGCAAATTAGCGATCCGTTCAACGGGTACGGGTCGGACCCGGACCCGTTGTCGGCACTGTTTCTCATGCATGGACTGATGGTTGAAGTTTGAGCTTCTTCGCAGTCTCTAAGGATGTGAAACTGGAGGAGGCCCCAGTATCAATGAGAACCTTCACTCGCACCTTACCAATCCATGCCCAGAAAATTATGAGTGTGGGCCCTGACGCGTCCATGGCTGCTAGCACGTGCTCGTCCACGCAGCCATTCTCCCCAGCGTCCCGCCCCCGCGTCTACGCCTATATCAGGCCTGATGCTGGCCAGTTTCCCTACCATTTTAGAAAACGTTAGTACGTGCACTAACGATATACTAACGACACACTAACTGTATAAGAGTACGGCGCGTTAGTGTGCTTGTACATACACTAATAGCACGCTAACTGCGTCGTTAAGGTACCGTTAGGGCATGCATTCTGTGCAACATACCTTAACGGTACCTTAACGACACACTAACTCAAACGATTAACGCGTGGTTAGGACATTAACTGACACACTAACCGGCACACTAACGGTACACTAACTCACGGTATATTAACGACACACTAACTGCGAGCATTAACGGATGGTTAGTATACAGATAGTATGTAGTTAGGATATCGTTAATATACCACTAACACTACACTAACAGCACACTAACTTTGAGCATTAACGGATGGTTAGTATACCGATAGTGTGTCGTTAGGATATCGTTAATATACCACTAACACTACACTAACAGCACACTAACCTTGTGCACACTAACGACCGGTTAGTGTGCACATAATCTAGTGTTAGTGTTCAAATAGTGTATCATACCATTGTGCTATCCCATTCTAAAAGCATACGCGCGTTCACTTGCTACACACGTACACACTATTGAAGATGTAAACACAAACACGAATGTTGTGTGTGTGCATGATAGATGCACACACACCATACAAGCTTGCATAATTTCATATGTGGCGGGGTGTGTACAAATGTGCATTCATGTTGTTTGTGGCAAAATGATGCTTTCAAGAACACAATTCTTTCGCTAGAATGCGCAAATGCAATATGGGTATACACAAAGTATGCATGACAATGAATAGAAGACAAAATAAGAACGTAGTATCCATCATTCAACTATATTTACACTGCTTTCTAAGCCCTAATATGTTTGCGAGTTGTTGATCACAATTCTCTAAAAGAAAAGTTCAACAAAACGCGCGATCTTGCGAATATCAGCCTACTCTACTCTACAAACAAAAGTCAACATATCACAAGTGCAAGCAAGAATGATCAAACTTCTCTACTCTACTCTACTCTACTCTAGAAAGAAAAGAAATCGTTCCAATGTACCTGCGTTTGAAAAACCCAACCCACACAAGGAGTCTCAATAAGTATGATCAAAACGCGTTGAAGGGAAACTGAAGACAGATCATGTAAACAATATGAGAGAACCATACCAATGAAAGAATTCGAAGAGCTCGAATCGCTCGAAGAGCTCAAAGACTAGAAGAACTAAAGATCAGCTTCATTTCTGCGTGCAAAAGCAAAACAAGTTAGCAAGTAACCACAAGAAAATAATAAATTCAGCGGGGTGAGTCGGATTCGAACCAACTTGTCCTAGTCCATTGGACTAGGAACCAAGAAACCAATTTATCTTTTTGACACCCCTACGCACTTGGCTAAAGACCAAGACGCGCAGCAAAACAATCGTGGCTACACATGAAAACATCCTCGCAAGCATAAAGTTACGGTAGAAATAAAAAATACATGAGCGAGAGCGAGTACGCACTTGAAACAAGGTCAAGCACAGCAGCAGCAGCAGCTGCACACGGAAGTGTTTTTTCATTACAGTCGAGTGACACTGCTACAGACTGTTCACTGTCTCAGTGTGTAGACACCGGAGTGTAGAATGCTGTTGAAATAATTCAAAACCAAAAACGGATACCTCGTCATGTCATGTCAGTCGGTCGGTGCGGTGTTGACCACTACAGTGACACAGTGACACAGTACTGACTACAGTGGACACCACATCCACTGCCATGCCACTGTCGATCCTCGATGTCGATGTCGTGTGTCACTCGACTGTCTCAGGCGTCATCGTCAGTGTCACTGTGACTTCATATGGCATGGGATGACATTGTATTTTTTGTCGGTGATATACGCCATTTTATTTGATCGTAGCGCAGTTGGACATGACGAGTGGGCAGTCGCCTTGGGGATCCGCCCGCGTGGGTTCGAATCCTGCCGTCGAGTAATTTTTATCTCGCGATTCGAGTTTTTAGAGAATATTCCATTGTTAGTACGCTAACAGGACGCTAACGGCAGGCCTTAGCGCACTAACGTTGCCCTAACTGAACACTAACAGAAGGAATCTTTTAGGGAATATGCCATTGTGCGTTAGTGCATGCCACATAATGCCTCCTTAACGACGTCAATAGGGCGCCATTTAGTGTCTTGTTGCATGTAATGCGCTAACTCAGCGCTGAGTTAGCGCATTAACGTAACGCACAATGGCATATTCCCTAAAAGATTCCTTCTGTTAGTGTTCAGTTAGGGCAACGTCAGTGCGCTAAGGCCTGCCGTTAGCGTCCTGTTAGCGTACTAACAATGGAATATTCCCTAAAAGATTCTTTCCGTTAGTGTTAAGTTAGGGCAACATTAGTGCGCTAAGGCATGCCGTTAGCGTCCTGTTAGCGTACTAACAATGGAATATTCCCGAAAAGATCCCTTCTGTTAAACTCACACTAACAACGCAGAATACAGTATTGCATAATAGGAGGGCGGGTGGGGTGGGGGGGGCAGAATTGGGATTTGTGCAATGAACAATAAACGTCAAGGTGAACACTTTGCGACTCTTCGTGCACAAGCCTCTCGCCCGGATCCACCTTCGCCCGAGCCCGCGCCCGAGCGTGCACCCACCCCGACTCCCGGCCGGCGTGGGATTCTTCTACGGCAAGGCGCGCCGGTGTCCTCACGTGTACCCGTCCCCAGTGTTGCTGTCTTCAAGAAATCACCGTAGGCCCCGTTTTCGGGATTGCATAGGTCCCGTATGGGTCCGGGCGGTCCGCACCCAGATAGTCATAGGTCCGTCATAGGTCCGCCCGGCCCGTGTAATTTGCACGATTTCTTGACATATATGTGGGTTATCTAAGTTGACAAGTGCACACGCAAGATTTCGCCTAATTAAGTGCTCCATCTAGTACATCGATCCCTTCGAGTTCGAAGCACTCTTATTATCATCAAAGGCATATCAATGCACATATATTATGCATGACTTGATATTTGAATCCCATGAGTCGATTATGTAGCGTTACAGTACTAGACATATATCAAGACAATTTTTGATAAATCTAAAAGTTTATTAAATGAAAATAAATACCGAAATGTTCCAAAATCTTTATAAAACCAAATCCAACCTATTCAACGATCCCACGATGCACATATGCATGACTTATTTATCCATCTAAGGCTTCTCTTCCCGGATAAAAAATACCCAGGCCAAATAGAAAATAATGATTTTTTTGTGTCAGCACACCTCCAAAAATACTCGGACCCAATGTTGCCTTCTCCCATTTTTGGTGCGCCGCAGGCGAATTTTCACTCGATCTTAACCGACTTTCGCCAGATTTTTGCATAATTATGTTCACCCATCATATCCGGGTCAGTGGAGCATTTCCCCTACCTATGTATCGTCGGGTCTACGGACCAGATTACTCGCCATGCGCCGAGTTTTTACCTCCAGCATTGCTGACGGTTTTAGGCATTATTTTCTACTAGGGATCCAGGTCTTATCCACTCCGTAATTTGCCAAATCTAAAGAGTGCTTATAAATCAGTATATCGTGGGAATAGTAAAATGCATGCCAACATTTCAACGTATTTCCTATTCGATACAATTTCCAATAAGTCCGCCGTAGGCCCGGATCACATCACACCATTGTAAGCTCGACCTGTCCCCGATAAATCCATCTGGACAACAAAACACTCCTAAATCCATAGGCCCACCGTAGGTCCGGGGCTTTCCAGCGGTGGTGTGGCTATACTAGAATTGTCCGGCCCATAGGTCCGGAGGAGAATTGCTCGTAGGTCCGCGATAGGCCCAAGGTCAATTTTCGGGACGCCCGTAGGTCCGGGGCCGGCCCCCAGCGCCTTGACAGCAGCACTGCCCGTCCCACCACTAGCCCGCAGAGCCATTCGTAACCCCGCACCCCCCGCACTTGTTTCTCCACCACCACCTTGTCAACCTGTTCCCGAAGGTTTCCGGTTGGGTCATGAATATGAG
>LGRX02026407.1:0-20451 GCA_001247695.2 Cymbomonas tetramitiformis | reverse complement strand
TAACAAGCTACAACTTCGAGAGACATGTGTTGGGCAAACGTACGCTCCTGAAGGATCCAGGACTTGGACCTTTGAGCAAAACTTCAGTTCGGCGTACTGCTTTAGCAGGTTAATGCGTAAGAGGAGAAGCAAAAACATTGCAAACCTAACATCAATCCGGAGTTATCATGATCTGCGAGTGTAAGGCGAACTCAAAAAAAAACTACTGCTTTCCTAGCAAATTTTCTTTTGTTCTGGGCGTTGAGATCGCGGTAGACACTACTGAGACCAATTCGATCCTTAAGGAAGTCCGTCTTCGGTTAAGACTATAAGCTTCGAAAAGCTACACAAAATTTCGTATCTCACTGCAGCCGGCAATAACCTAATGTGAGATTAAAGGTAACTAGAAGATCTTCCATCGTATCACGACCTCTACTTTCGCCCGGGAATATTCAACTTTGTGCCTACAATGTTAGACAGACCGGAAGGGCTAGCAGCTTTCTTGGAATACGCATAATACGACAAACCGACAAAGCCAACGACAAGGAACATAAGAGCCACCCACAACTTCTGGTTCAGGGACTCCAGTTCTGCAATCGCAGCTTTTTCCTCAGTGTCCTTGGTTTCTAAGGTTTTAATCTTCGAGTTTTCTTGATCCTGCAATCATAGCAACCAAGTCCTCGGTCAGAGTGTGTCCTCGTAATAAGTACTGTAAGCTGTTAGAACAGCACGAATAGTCATGTTGCACACAGCTCCACGATCACGACATGAAGAAACCGAAAACCTAGTGCAAAGCAAAAAAACTTCAGCACGTTGCGGTAGATGCAGAACAGTGATCTCAAGCATTCAAGAAACCGAAAGTTGGAGACTCGTACTTTGTCATACAGAAATTGGTCGTAGCTTTCGGTAACAATCCCAGGACTTTTGGCTCCAACATTCTCAAGATGTGCGCCAGGCGTTCCAGTTGCAGCGAGTCCCTGTGTCACGTTAGAGCAGCTCACAATTGAAATAGTTCCAAGGATATGGAGTGGCCGTGGAAGCCTCCCAACACAGATCAAGGAGTGCTGGTAGACACATCGAACCAATATGTCACCAGAGATCAGTGTAGCATATGTAGCTTACCGGGAAACCAACGCCTTCTGGAGGAGTCATTGCAACAGCACTAGCCCTACTCGCTTTGGCAGCCTGTGCACACAAAGAAAAAAGGCTTGAAGCAGGCACATGCAAAAGCTGGGTACTTCCAGAGCGAGTGGTGCGTTGACCATCTTGCTGCCTGGACGCTTCATGAGTAACAGTTTACAAAACTTTGTGTGCCTGATATCTATACCGAGAAAAAACAAGGCTGTGAACGCAAGCGTGACATGTGACGCGCGCTACAGCGACGTTGGGTTTTAGTACCCTGGATTCTGCGTTCATCAGCTTACGTGCGGCTGCGGCTTCAGACTGGCAGTCTACCAGAACGCTTCCGAAAATAAGAAGCGAGAGCGCAAACATGGCCCTCCCGGGCATAATATGGGCCATTCTTTCACGCTGTTTCTTCGATTGCTCCTCTGTTTAATGATCTGTGCACGCGCCCAAAGACAGTTGATCGGTGGCTCTTCTGTTGATCTGTCGCGTGACACTCGACTGTTGGTGTTGACAGTTTGATTTGAGTTGAGTTTAGCAGTTTACTGTGACACAGTGTACTGTGAGTCTGTCGTGTGACACTGTTTAGTGTGAGGACCGATCAACTGCAACTGACGTGAGGTGTGTGACCGTACTACAGTACTTGTATCGCGTACAGTACTCGCGTACTCGTGAAGGTCTCGGCCAGTTCTCTAAACCGGTTCCTAAATGCCCGTGACATTACCAAGTTGTGATGTGTTGTAATTGGGATCAGGCCGTGACATTGGCATTTAGGAACCGGTTGCGGTTTAGAGAACTGGCCGAGACCTTCACGCGTACCCGTATCGCGTACTGTATGGCGTATCGGTATCGATACGGTATGCGTATCAATCACAATCCAGTCCCGTGACTCTGTGACGAGCGCGAGCTCTCGTATGAGAATGACGATGACGATGACGTGCCCTCCATGCTGATGATGATGCTCCAATTCTGGAGGGAACCTGTCGACTGTGACTCTTGTCCCCAGAGTTTCTCCGAGCGTGGCCGCTGCGCGGCCTGCGCCACACGAGGGTCGGCGTTACAGTTGATCGGAGAGGTTCGGAGAAACTTATGGACCCCAGAGTGTTACCAACCCCCCTAAATGCATATTTTCGTCCATAAGCTCTGGGGACACGAGAAGGAGGGAACCCCACGCCAGGTGAGCAATAAGTTGACGAGAGTTGACGCGAGAACTTATATGCGCTCCTCGCAAAACAAGTTATTCCTCACAGGGGTATCTTTCAGGTATACTGTTGTTGTTGGTTTGATGGACATCTGCTAAGCGGGGGTTATATAACAATGTCGTGGAACCCTTGTCCTGTTGAACCCCAGCCTGTATCGGTTGAGCTCAAGATGTACCGGATACAAATGCGGTATGCACACCATCCCTGCTAACCTTTCGCTCGTCTTCAATGGCGTCTTCCTTGTCTTCCCGTCTAACTTGGGATACATCCTTGTCCGCAGGGGTGGATCATGCTGATCCAGAGTTGGCTACAAGTGGTGTGTTGGCAACCTCCATGTTCTGAAATATTTGTCGTTTCGCTTGCTTCCTTATCGGACGCTCCAGAGTTACTGCCCAATTCGGAGGTTGAAATGAAGCGTTTTGCTTTTCACATTCGCGCGACTTCCAGATCTAACACAAAAACCGCACTTTGCACACAGTAATCCGTTTACCTTACAGCGGCCTACGAATATGGAAAATATGCCAAAGAACGGTTATATGGTGGGAAAGCATCTGCCCGCGTACTTTAAAGCTACATATTTTTCCGGTTCATAATTCTTGTTTCCATTGCCTTTTCTCGTCACGAGTGATAAGCAAGTAGAACTTACGATTTTCCTTTTTCCGTGCAGATTCGAGGTTACGAATACATGTTGGAGTCAACAGGAGAGAGATGGATGAAAGTGACTGGAATTCAGCCGCCGCGGCATCCAGGAGCGCCTGACAGTATCAAGGAGTTCGTTTCTGTAGAGGGCGAAGGCAAATGGATCCCGTTTTTGGACTCCAGTGGTGATAAAATCTTGCACGAACATTAGGTGACCCTCAAATGCCACAAACACGCTTGAAATACAGGCGCAAGCATTCATGATATCTATGCCACACTTTTTTCACTCTTGCTCATACGTTTTCTAAATTTGTTTCACTTGACGTGTAGTTCCAAAGAAAATAAAATCTTTTCTGGCACTTCGCCTCTCTAGGGATACATTTGTGTCGCTTTAGCGAGGCCGGGATTATGTTTAGGTGCAGCACCCTAGTTTGTTGGTCATACTTGCTTGTAACAGATGTCTACGGTATCTTGAATTCTAATGCAGCGTATCATTGTCTTTCACAGGCAATCTTCCGAGTGTTGGCATAGCACCTTGGACACTTACGTAAGATGATACATACATCGCAAATTCATGCAACCGGTGTATTGAGTTGAAAGTTGCTGCGTAGTGTTACCATGTATACGCCACGTCAAGGAAAACTTGGTGATAGATGGCGGGTAATTTGAAAAAATGATCGGCTGAAAGTATGCTTTGGTTTAGCATATATGTTGAGGAATGTCGGCATCTCTTCTTGTTCTCTAACCCTTGGGAATTTAGTTAATAAACCGCCGTGACCCTACATGCAACGAACACTGTAATATTCTACCGAGGTGTGCTTGCTGTGCCACATAGCCTTTTGGAATCTTGTTGCACCAACATGTAGTTGGACAATTTAGCACTTTATAGATTACGGTGCACGAAATACTTTGTGTCGATTCTAGATTCCTGTCACGGCTAGCAATTTCGTTCGGCGGTAACAATTAGCTAAGTGGTACTAGGTACCTCAAAACTTGTCGTAACTAGTCCATAGCCTAAGAGTCTATGAGACAATGGTGCTTTTCTCCCGGCAAGGAACTAAAATGCCATCTTTACTTCGAGACCGAGAAAAGGGGGCGTTGCCCGTTTGGAGGTGTGAAGGAAGGCACATGGACCCTTTTCTTATCATATTCAGAATAGCTTTATGTTGGTTTTGCTTCTTTACAAATCATAGCGGCTTCTAGCATATCTTGTAGGCGGATATTAATTGAAAACACTTTATGTCGCATGCGTTTGGGAAAGTAGCGTAAGGATGTCGGTCAAGAGGGTGTTGATTTGACTCTGCTACGAAGCTCTATCTATTGAGATCTGGCGGGTAGCCATGACCGGGAGTCCCGGTGTTGGCCCACATTAGACTCCTAGATATGACCAATGTCGGGTGCGCTTGTGTCACACCCATGGCATTTGCAATGCTTGTCTCAATAACGGGTTTAGGTTTCGGTCTACTACGGTAAATATGATCCTCGCTTATCAATTAAGTTCAAAGTTGATTTGAGTCGGCTTTGCTTGTTCCCATCTAGTAATTATTGTTTGGGTATATATCAACAGGTCGTGGACCCATTCCATGCGTTTGCTTATTCGGATCGTGCTAGAACAAGCACACAGTGAAGCACTACAAGAAAACATGTATGCTACTCTCGCATATGTCAACCGTGAAACTGTGAAGCTATACACAGGATAATACGGGTGTTATAGCTTCCGTTGAATGAATGTGATGACAGCCCCTAGGAACTCAGGTGTGGAAATGGCAGATGCAAGAATGATCTATCATAAGAAATAAACCCTAAGCTAGATATACCCGGAACGGTCTCGGAGTCGGAACGGTCTCGGTTCTAGCTACCTGTGACACCTTGGTGTGTCACAGCACGAACAGTCATCAGTCACCGGTCCAGTGTTGGCTACCTAGGAATCTGTCATAGGGGCCTGCACCGAGACTCCCAGTCAGGGCTGCCTATACAGATTTCAGCACAGCACCCCAACACTGTGGGTGGTGACTGACAGGCAAGTCAGAAATGTAAGATTTGCTAGTTAGGGCAGGAGCTAGGTTGACAAGGCCTAACTGCTAATCCAACTGTGCCATTCTGATACACAAATTGGAACCCTCTAGCTAGCACAAGAGCAGAAACATACGGGCAATAAGGTCCCGCTAAACTACTGAAAACCTCTGCGCCAGCAAGTCAGATTGAAGATTTCAAAGGTGTCAAAGTAAAACCAAAACCAAATTGAAGACCATGTTGAGGTCAAAGCACATCTCAGCACACCACCACTAAAGTGATGCACTGCTAGAACCAGAACCAGATCTAGTCAATAGCAGACGCGTCCTCGTCAATGTCAGACGGAGGAGGGTTGTAGTCCGGAGACGGTGGAGCCCCACCGAGAGGCTCACCAGGCAGAAGTGGTTCACCGGGCAGAAGTGGGTCAGGATACTGGAAGGCATAACCCGGGACCCCCTGCCTCCACCACTCCCGCAGGTGGCGGTCAGGCGGCACAGCAGAAGGATCGCACCCTCCGAGGGATGCAAGCACTGCGTCTAGAGTGTCGGGGCTCAGCTCCTCGATGCCCGGGTAGACACACAGGCCTCCCCTGCACAGCACAGGCTGCTGCGCAGCCTGACCCGATACCTGCACAGGCTCGCCGTCATTGGCCGTCGTGAAGGCGGCGGCACCCACTCCCATGACAGAGATTAAGAGAAGGAAGGAGAGGAAGAAGGGCATCCCCCACGTACCCGCGTGAGCGGGGAAGCCCCATGGTGGCTTGCCGCAACCATAGGTACGGGAAGCACCACCAGACCAGTCTGCGTAAGCACCACCAGACTGAGGTGTGTGGGCCGCGGACTCCGACGCATGATTTGCCGAATTGGCCGGAGTCCGCGGCTTCACGATGAAGCTACCGTCGGCGAGGTCCTCATAGTCGTCCGTGTCGTAGCCAGTGAGATCAACCTGTGCGATGGCGGCGTGATTGACGGTCTGGACGAATCCAGCGAACTCACCGTCCGTCGCCGCCGTGGCGGTCGCCCGTGCCGATTGAAGTGGCAGGGTGTTCGTGGACGATATCATGATCTTCAGTAAGAATCCAACTGAACACCTCGGCCATTTGAAGCAGGTGCTGGAGGTCTGTCGTCAGAACAAAGTCCGGCTGAAGGAATCGAAGCTGTGGTGCTTCAAGCGCTCTGTACGGTTCCTCGGGCATGTCATTGATCGTGAAGGATGCCGACCCCAGCAGGACAAGATCGCAGCAGTAAGGGATTGGCCCAAGCTGGAAACTGTCAAACATGTGCGACAGTTCCTGGGTCTGGCCGGTTTCTACCGCCGGTACATCCAGGGGTTCTCCGATCTAGCTCACCCATTGACCAAGCTGACGAAGAACTTAGTGCCCTGGGAGTGGGGCCCAGAGCAGGAGCGGGCGTTCGAACGGTTGAAGACCGTGCTGACCACAGCCCCTACGTTGATCCTTCCAGATCAGAAGGCAGCTCATGATGGCACCAGCCCATTCGTCGTACAGACGGACGCTAGTGCGGTGGCACTGGCTGGGGTACTGATGCAGGACCTGGGGAAGGGCCTGCAGCCGATCGCCTTCGAGAGCAAGCAGTTCTCATCAGCGGAACAAAATTACCATGCAGGGGAACGGGAGTTAGCAGCGATTAATCACTGCACGACTCAAACGTGGAGGCATTACCTTATCTTCACGGAGTTCCGACTCATCGGAGACAAGATAGTCGCTCCCTGCAGATCATCAATGAGAGACTGTACATCGGGAAGAGGATAACGGTCCTTTACGGTGATTTCATTGATCTGACGGTAATCAATTACTAGCCGTAGCTCCTTAGGATTCGAGGGCGTGGGTACCATCAAGACCGGACTGCCCCAAGGTGAGGATGAGGGGCGGATGTAACCCTTCGCCAAGAGCTCGTCCAGTTGTCCACGAAGTTGTCGCAACTCCTCCATGGACAGCTTGTAGCACCTCTTATGTCGTGCGCCATCACGGTACTCGGGGTCCACGCGCAGCGGCGATTTGTGGTCGCGGTCCACGACGCCCTTGGGGAGCTCCATGCCCACCACGTCCACATATGCCTTCTTTAGCTCCGCCAGCTCGTCCCATATCCATTGTGGGACTTCCTCAGCGTCTTCCTCGTCAGGAGGGGTCGGCTGTGCTGGGGTCTGCTTGAGCTTGATTGGCTTCACCGCTGCCCCGCTGCTCGGCCTCATCGTCCTCACCACGGCTCCGCTGCTCGGCCTCGTTGTCCTCACCACCGCTCCGCATCTGCTCAGCCGCCGTCACCACTGGAGCTGCAGTTGCCGGCGCGCGCCGTCTACGCCCTTTTCTCCTCGATGGAGCACCGCTATGCTCCCGCAACGCCTGCGCTGTCCTCCACAGTTGGTGAGCCTCACTCTCCCAATCAGGCTCCAACCCTTCTGCGTGATCGTGCGCAGCGTTTTCCCTGCGCTCTCGGGGCAACATCTGAAAAGCCTCCCATCGAGCTCGTACGGGGTATGGTCCCCAGTCCAGCAATGCCGGAGTGGCAGAAGTGGGGCACGTTACCGGGCGCACCGCGCAAACTAGCTCCTGAGCTGCGTCGTCCGCGTCGAGATCCTCCGAGTCTGAGGAGCTAGTGGCCGAAGCCAGAGTTGCCATGCTTGCTTCCGTGCCATCGCTGTCCTCGTATTCCTCGCATGAGGTCTCCTCCCCCCCCTCAGGCTGGCGACGTCACACTCCGATGATGAAGAGGAGGAGGTCTCCGACAAGGCAGCAGCTGCTTCCAAAGGAGAGTTGGGGTCGTCGGAGGCTTCCGTCTTGAAGGTCCCGTCAGGCGCCAAGTACATGATGTAGGCCTCCTGCCCGCTGTTCTTCAGTGCTTGCAAGTCCTTCCTAGCTTGCTTGGTGCTGATTAGCTGAGCCTCCACTAGGCCCATAGCCTGGCCCCTCTCCGAGTTCGAGGACCCCGGATTGCACCCCGCAATGGCTACCTTCTGTGACCCATGGCCAAACCGCACACTCCCATACTGTGCATAGTCAAAGGTGATCCGCCGCTGTGCTCGTAACCAGTCACCCCCCAGCACCACGTCCACACCCAGGGATAAGGGCATCACTCGCAGAGTCACCTGCTTGGCATAACTTCCTTTCCGCGTCTCCGCCGTGAGCTTGGGCCGAATGCAAGAGTTGGCGTCGTAGACTTTGCCATCTGCAACCTGCACTCGCATTGGTTTCTCATCAGTGCCGACAACGGGTCCAATCCGTCTCCGTCGGAGCCTGAGGCTGCAAAGGATCCCCGGGGACGGGTCAATGCGGAGCCTGCGATTTTTCAAGATCCGACGGGGACAGATCACTACGGATGCTGGGATTTTCCCGGCTCCGCCGGGGACGGATCACGGCGGAGCCTGATTGTTTCCGGCTCCGAGGGGACGGGCCATGGCGGAGCCTAATTTTTCCCCGGCTCCGCTTGAAACGGGTCCAAACGGATCCCGATGGCCTTTAACGCCTCAGTGACATCCAGACATGCCCCAGTGAGCTGCCCCAGTGACATGCTCCCGGAACGAATATAGAACACTCATACCTGAAAGCGCAAAGCCTTAGTCTTCGATGCGTTGCGCCCGGTGCCAAATTGCCGAACCTCAGCATTCTCTACTGCGATACACCTAAATAAGTGGCTCTTTTCCGCTGTTGTCATGTCTGCTGAATTGAACCATCTGCCTGGAATGTTCACTTCGACTGCCAGCTCGACCTGTTGAGGACCAGGGTACTTCTTAACTATCTTGCATGCCAGCGAGCTTTGTACACTTCGTGTGGCCCCGCCCGGCCTTGGCGCATTGGCGCCTGGAACGGCAACTGCACGTCGCATTATTCTTTATTATGAATTATCCAAAATTGCGTATGACCTATGTATTTCTATTAGGGGTGAGAGAGACAGTACTGTGCTACTGTCTAAGTTGGGGGTGCGAGAATGAATAAAATGCGATGCCACTGCGCACTGGGCCTCTCGGCTGCTCTCGTCTCGTCTGCGAGCTGTGACTAGTGTAAGCCGCCGGCGATCCGACGGATCACGGAGACGGATCCAGCAAATTGCAGAATTTCACGGAGACGGATTTCAACGGGGCCTCAACAGCTTGCGCCTCCGACGGGTACGGATGCGCTCGGAGCCTGAGATTTTCCAGAATCCGGCGGAGACGGATTGACGCGGAGCCTCGATTCTAAAAGATCCGGCAGAGACGGACTTCAACGGAGCCTGCGATTTTTCAAGATCCGTCGGTGACGGATGGGGCCGGAGCCTGAGCAAATTAGCGATCCGTGCAACGGGCACGGGTCGGACCCGGACCCGTTGTCGGCACTGTTTCTCATGCATGGACTGATGGTTGAAGTTTGAGCTTCTTCGCAGTCTCTAAGGATGTGAAACTGGAGGAGGCCCCAGTATCAATGAGAACCTTCACTCGCACCTTACCAATCCATGCCCAGAAAATTATGAGTGTGGGCCCTGACGCGTCCATGGCTGCTAGCACGTGCTCGTCCACGCAGCCATTCTCCCCAGCGTCCCGCCCCCGCGTCTACGCCTATATCAGGCCTGATGCTGGCCAGTTTCCCTACCATTTTAGAAAACGTTAGTACGTGCACTAACGATATACTAACGACACACTAACTGTATAAGAGTACGGCGCGTTAGTGTGCTTGTACATACACTAATAGCACGCTAACTGCGTCGTTAAGGTACCGTTAGGGCATGCATTCTGTGCAACATACCTTAACGGTACCTTAACGACACACTAACTCAAACGATTAACGCGTGGTTAGGACATTAACTGACACACTAACCGGCACACTAACGGTACACTAACTCACGGTATATTAACGACACTAACTGCGAGCATTAACGGATGGTTAGTATACAGATAGTATGTAGTTAGGATATCGTTAATATACCACTAACACTACACTAACAGCACACTAACTTTGAGCATTAACGGATGGTTAGTATACCGATAGTGTGTCGTTAGGATATCGTTAATATACCACTAACACTACACTAACAGCACACTAACCTTGTGCACACTAACGACCGGTTAGTGTGCACATAATCTAGTGTTAGTGTTCAAATAGTGTATCATACCATTGTGCTATCCCATTCTAAAAGCATACGCGCGTTCACTTGCTACACACGTACACACTATTGAAGATGTAAACACAAACACGAATGTTGTGTGTGTGCATGATAGATGCACACACACCATACAAGCTTGCATAATTTCATATGTGGCGGGGTGTGTACAAATGTGCATTCATGTTGTTTGTGGCAAAATGATGCTTTCAAGAACACAATTCTTTCGCTAGAATGCGCAAATGCAATATGGGTATACACAAAGTATGCATGACAATGAATAGAAGACAAAATAAGAACGTAGTATCCATCATTCAACTATATTTACACTGCTTTCTAAGCCCTAATATGTTTGCGAGTTGTTGATCACAATTCTCTAAAAGAAAAGTTCAACAAAACGCGCGATCTTGCGAAAAACAGCCTACTCTACTCTGCAAACAAAAGTCAACATATCACTAGTACAACAAGTCTGCGGGATAATCAAACTATTCTACTCTACTCTACTCTACTCTACTCTACTCTAGAAAGAAAAGAAATCGTTCCAATGTACCTGCGTTTGAAAAACCCAACCCACACAAGGAGTCTCAATAAGTATGATCAAAACGCGTTGAAGGGAAACTGAAGACAGATCATGCAAACAATATGAGAGAACCATACCAATGAAAGAATTCGAAGAGCTCGAATCGCTCGAAGAGCTCAAAGACTAGAAGAACTAAAGATCAGCTTCATTTCTGCGTGCAAAAGCAAAACAAGTTAGCAAGTAACCACAAGAAAATAATAAATTCAGCGGGGTGAGTCGGATTCGAACCAACTTGTCCTAGTCCATTGGACTAGGAACCAAGAAACCAATTTATCTTTTTGACACCCCTACGCACTTGGCTAAAGACCAAGACGCGCAGCAAAACAATCGTGGCTACACATGAAAACATCCTCGCAAGCATAAAGTTACGGTAGAAATAAAAAATACATGAGCGAGCGCGAGTACGCACTTGAAACAAGGTCAAGCACAGCAGCAGCAGCAGCTGCACACGGAAGTGTTTTTTCATTACAGTCGAGT
The DNA here is from genome assembly GCA_001247695.2 of Cymbomonas tetramitiformis. Lineage (NCBI taxonomy): Eukaryota > Viridiplantae > Chlorophyta > Pyramimonadophyceae > Pyramimonadales > Pyramimonadaceae > Cymbomonas > Cymbomonas tetramitiformis. The sequence goes on along the minus strand of LGRX02026407.1, from coordinate 9,346 downwards.
GACACTGCTACAGACTGTTAACTGTCTCAGTGTGTAGACACCGGAGTGTAGAATGCTGTTGAAATAATTCAAAACCAAAAACGGATACCTCGTCATGTCATGTCAGTCGGTCGGTGCGGTGCGGTGCGGTGTTGACCACTACAGTGACACAGTGACACAGTACTGACTACAGTGGACACCACATCCACTGCCATGCCACTGTCGATCCTCGATGTCGATGTCGTGTGTCACTCGACTGTCTCAGGCGTCATCGTCAGTGTCACTGTGACTTCATATGGCATGGGATGACATTGTATTTTTTGTCGGTGATATACGCCATTTTATTTGATCGTAGCGCAGTTGGACATGACGAGTGGGCAGTCGCCTTGGGGATCCGCCCGCGTGGGTTCGAATCCTGCCGTCGAGTAATTTTTATCTCGCGATTCGAGTTTTTAGAGAATATTCCATTGTTAGTACGCTAACAGGACGCTAACGGCAGGCCTTAGCGCACTGACGTTGCCCTAACTGAACACTAACAGAAGGAATCTTTTAGGGAATATGCCATTGTGCGTTAGTGCATGCCACCTAATGCCTCCTTAACGACGTCAATAGGGCGCCATTTAGTGTCTTGTTGCATGTAATGCGCTAACTCAGCGCTGAACGTAACGCACAATGGCATATTCCCTAAAAGATTCCTTCTGTTAGTGTTCAGTTAGGGCAACGTCAGTGCGCTAAGGCCTGCCGTTAGCGTCCTGTTAGCGTACTAACAATGGAATATTCCCTAAAAGATTCTTTCCGTTAGTGTTAAGTTAGGGCAACATTAGTGCGCTAAGGCATGCCGTTAGCGTCCTGTTAGCGTACTAACAATGGAATATTCCCGAAAAGATCCCTTCTGTTAAACTCACACTAACAACGCAGAATACAGTATTGCATAATAGGAGGGCGGGTGGGGTGGGGGGGGCAGAATTGGGATTTGTGCAATGAACAATAAACGTCAAGGTGAACACTTTGCGACTCTTCGTGCACAAGCCTCTCGCCCGGATCCACCTTCGCCCGAGCCCGCGCCCGAGCGTGCACCCACCCCGACTCCCGGCCGGCGTGGGATTCTTCTACGGCAAGGCGCGCCGGTGTCCTCACGTGTACCCGTCCCCAGTGTTGCTGTCTTCAAGAAATCACCGTAGGCCCCGTTTTCGGGATTGCATAGGTCCCGTATGGGTCCGGGCGGTCCGCACCCAGATAGTCATAGGTCCGTCATAGGTCCGCCCGGCCCGTGTAATTTGCACGATTTCTTGACATATATGTGGGTTATCTAAGTTGACAAGTGCACACGCAAGATTTCGCCTAATTAAGTGCTCCATCTAGTACATCGATCCCTTCGAGTTCGAAGCACTCTTATTATCATCAAAGGCATATCAATGCACATATATTATGCATGACTTGATATTTGAATCCCATGAGTCGATTATGTAGCGTTACAGTACTAGACATATATCAAGACAATTTTTGATAAATCTAAAAGTTTATTAAATGAAAATAAATACCGAAATGTTCCAAAATCTTTATAAAACCAAATCCAACCTATTCAACGATCCCACGATGCACATATGCATGACTTATTTATCCATCTAAGGCTTCTCTTCCCGGATAAAAAATACCCAGGCCAAATAGAAAATAATGATTTTTTTGTGTCAGCACACCTCCAAAAATACTCGGACCCAATGTTGCCTTCTCCCATTTTTGGTGCGCCGCAGGCGAATTTTCACTCGATCTTAACCGACTTTCGCCAGATTTTTGCATAATTATGTTCACCCATCATATCCGGGTCAGTGGAGCATTTCCCCTACCTATGTATCGTCGGGTCTACGGACCAGATTACTCGCCATGCGCCGAGTTTTTACCTCCAGCATTGCTGACGGTTTTAGGCATTATTTTCTACTAGGGATCCAGGTCTTATCCACTCCGTAATTTGCCAAATCTAAAGAGTGCTTATAAATCAGTATATCGTGGGAATAGTAAAATGCATGCCAACATTTCAACGTATTTCCTATTCGATACAATTTCCAATAAGTCCGCCGTAGGCCCGGATCACATCACACCATTGTAAGCTCGACCTGTCCCCGATAAATCCATCTGGACAACAAAACACTCCTAAATCCATAGGCCCACCGTAGGTCCGGGGCTTTCCAGCGGTGGTGTGGCTATACTAGAATTGTCCGGCCCATAGGTCCGGAGGAGAATTGCTCGTAGGTCCGCGATAGGCCCAAGGTCAATTTTCGGGACGCCCGTAGGTCCGGGGCCGGCCCCCAGCGCCTTGACAGCAGCACTGCCCGTCCCACCACTAGCCCGCAGAGCCATTCGTAACCCCGCACCCCCCGCACTTGTTTCTCCACCACCACCTTGTCAACCTGTTCCCGAAGGTTTCCGGTTGGGTCATGAATATGAGGGGAGCACAAAGAAGCTTCGAGTATCCGAGTGGGCGGCAACCACGGTGACGACGATATATGACGGGCGAGTCATGCCTTTATCCATATACCTCGTGATATGCATGTCTCTCAAGAAACCAGTGAAACACGTTATCTGTGCCCTATGTCGATACGGTAGTGTACACTTAGTGCGATATTCGGTAACTAACAGTACACTACTAACGTGGCAGCTACTTTACTTAATTAATGCACTATGTTCCAGCTAACTGCGTATCAAAAATGGTGGCGGTATGCCGGCACAACCGCATTACAAACATTCTGCGGGTGGAGATCGCGGGACGGTTGTACACCTTATTGAAAGTCAACTGGCTGACAAAGCCAACCGAAGAACAAATCAAGGCCTATCGTAGGAGGAACTCGATTCTCGGGCCGGACGATTTGGCTAAGACGGTGTACACCTTCAGCCCGCACCGTGACCCAACGGCTTTTGAGAAGAACTCCGAGCATTTCATCTTAGCCAACAAAGTTGAACAGCAAGTCGTCGTTATACGTACCACATCCGTGCATGGAGATCGCGGTCATTCTTGACCCCACGGCTGACTTTTTTGAATGCCTAAAGCCACCACTTGACTACGACGACGACTAGGACGACAATGAGGACTGAACTCATGTTTCGGTCGACGGGATTCTAGGCCGTGGACAGTCCCTCGGCATCTTGCGTCGTGTGTTTTAGTGGAACACCCGGCATGTGCAGTGGTTGCGTAGTTTACGCACGTATACCGTGGTTAGTACACGTTTAACATGTTAGATAATATATGTTTAACACATTAACGTCTGATTGGTCTAGTGTACTAAATGGCATACTAACGACATGCTAACGTAGCACATTCCCAAAGGAGCTCAGCCATATCAGCTTCTTCAAACCGCGTCATACCCCCTTAACCAATGTCCAGTTCGCCATCCAGTCACCTTAGAACATCACTGAAGTGCATTTGGACCCCAGCCATGACTCACTACGCACCACGCCACATGTCCACCAACTCCCACACTTAAGGGGAGTGGGAGTTAGTACGCCGTTAACACGCTAACGTGTGATTGGTCTAGTGTACTAACGACATACTAACGACATGCTAACGTAGCACATTCCCAAAGGAATTTAGCCCCAATATCGGCTTCTTCAAACCGCGTCATACCCCCTTAACCAATGTCCAGTTCGCCATCCAATCGCCTTAGATCATCACTGAAGTGCATTTTGACACCATCCATGACCCACTACGCACCACGCCACGAGTCCACCAACTCCCACACTTAAGGAGAGTGGGAGTTAGTACGCCGTTAACACGCTAACGTGTGATTGGTCTAGTGTACTAACGACATACTAACGACATGCTAACGTAGCACATTCCCAAAGGAATTTAGCCCCAATATCGGCTTCTTCAAACCGCGTCATACCCCCTTAACCAATGTCCAGTTCGCCATCCAATCGCCTTAGAACATCATTGAAGTGCATTTGGACCCCATCCGTGACCCACTACGCACCACGCCACGAGTCCACCAACTCCCACACTTAAGGAGAGTGGGAGTTAGTACGCCGTTAACACGCTAACGTGTGATTGGTCTAGTGTACTAACGACATACTAACGACATGCTAACGTAGCACATTCCCAAAGGAATTTAGCCCCAATATCGGCTTCTTCAAACCGCGTCATACCCCCTTAACCAATCTCCAGTTCGCCATCCAATCGCCTTAGAACATCATTGAAGTGCATTTGGACCCCATCCGTGACCCACTACGCACCACGCCACGAGTCCACCAACTCCCACACTTAAGGAGAGTGGGAGTTAGTACGCCGTTAATACGCTAACGTGTGATTGGTATAGTGTACTAACGACATACTAACGACATGCTAACGTAGCACATTCCCAAAGGAATTTAGCCCCAATACCGGCTTCTTCAAACCGCGTCATACCCCCTTAACCAATGTCCAGTTCGCCATCCAATCGCCTTAGATCATCACTGAAGTGCATTTGGACCCCATCCATGACCCACTACGCACAACGCCACGAGTCCACCAACTCCCACACTTAAGAAGAGTGGGAGTTAGTACGCCGTTAACACGCTAACGTGTGATTGGTCTAGTGTACTAACGACATACTAACGACATGCTAACGTAGCACATTCCCAAAGGAATTTAGCCCACATATCGGCTTCTTCAAACAGCGTCATACCCCCTTAACCAATGTCCAGTTCGCCATCCAATCGCCTTAGAACATCATTGAAGTGCATTTGGACCCCATCCGTGACCCACTACGCACCACACCACGAGTCCACCAACTCCCACATTCAATCATACTAACGCACATTGTGTACTAACGCATCGCGTTAGTACGTCGTTAGTACGCGTACTAAAAGTAAGCGGCGTTAGTATGCGCTAGTATGACGTTAAGACACACTAACTCACCGTTAGTGCACGTACTAACGTTTTCTAAAATGGTAGGGCGCCAGTGCACCGTGGGTGCCCCTGGAGTCGCCTGACTTCCGAATCCGCCCTCACAAACTGCTGCTGACTTCTCGCCAAAGGGTCTTTACTTCCGAATTAACACTGAAATAAAAAGCCGCTCCGCGCAGGACATTATTGTTTTGAAAAAGTATAAAAGAAAAAATGTAACATACTCCTACCGGAGACGTGATATTATTAGGTGCTCAGCGGTCAAGCCTGCCCCTCTGCCCTAACTGCTATTACCCAGTCCAGTGCACTAGAGAGTTTAGCCCTTGGGTTCTGCTAGGTGGTCTATGCCATGCTAACAGCATCTAGTCTGCAGCCATGCCTCATAACGGGAGGCTGTCACAAACCGCGGCTTGTCGCGTACCATCGCCGGGTTGTGACACCTGAGTCAGTGGTCCTGGTGACGAACACGTGACAGTCGTGCTGGTGGCCGCGATCGTGACAGTCAAGCTGGTGACACTGAGGGCAGCTGGCGACCCAGATATGACCCATATCTGGGGTGATATGGACGTGATTGAGGACTATTGGTGACCCAGAGGTGACAGGAGACAGGTGGCCAGAGAGATATGACATACTACGAGGCAGTCGCTACAGGTGGACTCGATCGATATGGATAGGACGCGGTGCGCAGAGGCTATCGCCAGATAAAGCAGAGAGTAGTGACAATTGAGGCGGTGGCACTTTTTCAATTTCCCTCACGGAACAAAAAGGACTGATTCTTCCCTCGAGATAGGAGGAAGAGATTAGAAACAGTATTGCAGGGCAAGCGCGCAGCGCTAATACATAGAAGTAGGCTACTCACTTGAGAGTGGGGGCCCAAGCGCGTTGCCTGGGCCCTCCTGGATGACAGATTGTTGTTGGCACATATGTCTATTGCTGAATACAGATTCAAAGGAGGCTGGCAAGCCTAGACACAGATTGACTAAGAGTGGTTTTTATTATATGGTTCCCTCTTGCATGTTCTGCGATGCCTTGGTTCACATTTGAGAACTCACAGGTTGTTGTTTGAGTATCACATTGTTTATTCACATTGCTTATTCATTTCCCATGCAACTTCTATTCAGCAGCTTAACTGTCACAAAGTTTCGAGGTTATCACAAGTCGCGATAAGAGACAAACAAACGTTACGAATTGCGACCCTCACTTCGAATATCACGTTTATTTTTAAATTGAAAAAGTTACATCACAGAAGGGTCTTTTTATCAGGTGCCAAAGAGTCAAGGTGGTGGCTCAATTCCTTGGCCACCTGGAGTGCCAAAAAGCACTTGTAGGAAATCGCTCGAGTAGCGAGAAAGCGACAGCATTTTCCGGTCGGTTATTTTGGTAGCAAGCTTGGCGACAATCGGATACTTCACGAGCCATCTACTCTCAAGTACTCAGTGAGACATTCTTTCCGTGGGAACCTTGAGTCATGGTGAGGCAAGGGGTGGGGAAACCCACACTTGTAAGCCTAGGCCCTTGGGGATTCCGGAGGATATGTCCTCTATCAATGAATTAATTGGCAACTCTGGGAACTTCTTTTCAACGACAGAGGTGGAGACGACAGCTTCTTCTTCAAGAGAGCTTCGGACATTTTGCTGAGTTCCCAATTGGCTCCGGTTATTTTGACGTTAGGCAATGCGACACCAGCTGGCACCGGGAATTATGGCTTTCAGGCACACTGGCCTGGGTTCACGCAAAAGATTGGCTCTGGGAATTTTGGCTTTCAGGCACACAGGCCTGGGTTCAGGCAAAAGATTGGCTCTGGGAATTTTGGCTTTCAGGCATCGCAACGACACGTGACAGCAAGGCTCCGGTAATTTTCGGGTCTGTGCATGACACCACAGGACACAAGGGGAAAGGCTTCAGCAATTCATAAGAGCGTCTTTTACAACTTCAGACGTTTCCGAGAGCTGTATGGCCGCACCTCGCGGCACCCGGGATGGCTCATAGCACTGAGGCCACATCACGACGTGGCTGGATGTTTGCTCACAGGCCTCGCACGCAGGATCTTGGTGGGCTTGGTGGCAGTTGGTCACTCCGATTCTTTCGTAAGGATCTTGGTGGGCTTGGTGGCAGTTGGTCACTCCGATTCTTTCGCAGAAGGAATCCATTGGGCTTGGTGGCAGTTGGCCACTCCGATTCTTTCGCAGAGATCTTGTTGGGCTTGGTGGCAGTTGGCCACTCCGATGCTTTCGCAGAGATCTTGTTGGGCTTGGTGACAGTTGGCCACTCCGATTCTTTCGCGGAGATCTTGGTGGGCTCGGTGGCAGTTGGCCGTTCCGTTGTTCTCGCAGACGCAAAGCGGCATGGCGACATCTGGCACGCAAGACCTTGGAGTGCTTGGCGGGCGGTTTGCCGTGTTGGCATCGTTGGTGGACTGGCGAGTGACTTTCTGCGTTCGACGCCACTATGTAGGAGTTGTGGTGTTGGCGTGTTTTCCTCAGACATGACGGCAATCTGGCACAGCTCTCACACACTTGGAGCTCGCGGCACGGCGCACTGCTGTGGCACACAGGGTGGAGCTGGAGGGATAGTGTTATCACACACACTTCACACACGCTTGGATGCAAGGGGTCATCACGCCGTAGGCATCAGCAGTTCATTTATCGTTATCGTGGAGCGCATTGACCAGTCGGGACGCGCTGGCAGATAGGCGCACACACCGTTCGTGGAGCGTAGTGACTGTGAGGCAGGATCATACACACAGAGACAGGAGTTGGACTGTGAGCCCTGGACTGTGGTTTGAGAGGATTTGGCGGACACTTGGAGTGTAATGGCCACGAGCACTCGCACGCAGAGGTTGCGGGCCGATAAGCCCAGGATCGCATCGTATCACACATGGGGAAGCGGCACGGCACACTGTCGGCGCGCACCTTGGAGGTAGCACAGCGCATGGCTGGCGCACACTTGGGGATGATCAGCGCATTGCTGGCGCACACTTGGGGATGGTTACACAACCTTACAGACTCATGAAGCTGGGTGTTCACGCAGCGGCCACACAGTACACACCACTGGTGGGCCCGCACAGTGCGAGGAGCACTAGCTCACGCAGGCGCACACGTAGAGACGCCATGGTTCAGACGCAGTGTTTCGTATTTGCACCAGAGCTGGAGGGGCAGTGCGTTGCCGTCATCGCTGTTGACTTGGAGGCCATTGTCGCAGAGCTGGAGGGACTCTCGTTTTCATCATTATCACGGAGATCTCAGGCACGACGCCTCCACCACGGATTTGGAAGCAGCTCACCTTCATCATAGTGAGTTGCTGGCAGGCGCACACTATGGATAGGTGAGCCGGTCGCATCAGACACCCACACGCTTGACGCGGATGCGTCGTACAGGTTTGGTGGACATATTGGCATGGAGTGCACAGCGTCACACCACACTCAGAGGAGGAGCGGTCGCAGCAGGGCTGATGGACACGCTTGACAGAGGGGTAATCGGTGAGACGCCGAAGCACACACATATTGGAGGCGCAGAGCATGAAGAGCGTGATACATCACCACAGACTTGGAGCTACAGCAGGCTGCCACCACATTGGCGAAGACACGACGGTTGGCGGTTTGAGCTGCAGTACACCGCTACCGGGGGACACGCGGGCATTGGAGCAGACACTTGGAGATGTGCCTGCACACACTTGGCGGCGGGCGAGTCAAGACACACGCAACACTGGGTGGCACACAGTTGACACCACTAGTGCACATTGTGACAGTGAGCGCACGACACAGACAGTTGGCGCACACACCAGGGTGGTGGGCATAAGTCATACATGACACACCACACCTACAGGAGCATGGCACATCACGCGCCAGAGGCACATCTAGTGCACAGACACAGCAAATGGGTGGGATCATACAGTGGGCTAGCTCAGTTACGCACACGGCAGATCTCACAGAGGAGTCACGGGTGGCAGAGCGTTTTGTGGCTCAGACAGCATACACCGTGTGGAGGAGGAGCCTCTGGCTTATCAGACCACCAGGCGGAGCGAGCATCGCGCACGGACACGGCCTGGAGAAGGGAGCAGTTGAGACACGCTATGGCCGCACATCTTTCCCACTTCGCGACGGGGGCGGTCGACTTGGGGGCAGCAGCATGCCACCATCACGCGCAGAGCTGAGGTGGACCCTTGGAGTGGAGGGACAGTGGATGCTACCTTCGCACGGCGAGAGGCCCAGTCGGGTTGCAGTAGTGGCAGTCATGGGGCTTGGGACTTGTTGAGTTGGAGAGTGGCAGAGGCGAGTTCCGGTTAGCACGGTCACGTTAAGTATGGGAGTGCTTGAGACGCTGTTATTTATAGAGTTCAGAGATCCCCGCTCGGGGCACAGTCTCCGCCTATGTTTGACAGAGTTCGACAGCAGTCGCACACTTGGAGTGCAGTTACGAGGAGCATCTGCAGCAGTGTGACGTCTGGCATCGCCGACGAGCACTTTGAGAGGAGCATCTGCAGCAGTGTGACGTC
>LGRX02026406.1:0-11851 GCA_001247695.2 Cymbomonas tetramitiformis | reverse complement strand
GGGACTCTCTGCCTGTTGGCGAGGGTAACAATCATCCGGCTCTTGAGCACTGGTCCATTTCAGATGATTGTCACACCAAGCAGTGGACGGGTCAGTTCTTCTATGGCAACATTCCCTTCAGTATCAGTATGATTGACAGAATGCTGACTAAGGGCAACCATGACTTTCTCCTTGACCCGCATAATACCACCTACTTCTGGATTGTCCCGTATATGCCACAACACCAGATATGGCACAAGACTTGCACTATGGAGGTACTACACATCTATCCTTAAGGCAGTAAGAGGATATTCAGCTTCTCTCGGAAGCACACATATGCTTCCAGTCACCCACTGACACCGGCTGGCTCAGATGGCGGACCTGACAGAGTATTCATTGATGGCACTCCCTTTGAGATCTGTATCCTATTCAGGAACAGAAACACGCCTGTTCGGGTCAGTCCCTTTGTGGAGTTCCATGCAGTCATGGGTCACGGCTCTACAGCCAGTCTGCTTAAGCTCTACGACCTGCCTGGCATCCAGCTCGGTCGGCCTCTGCTGTCTAGGCGAGCTATAGCAGCTATGCCGACCTGCTCTCAGTTCTGTGCAGTATGCTGTACCAGTAAGCTGAAGCAGAAGCCCTGTGGACACCATGACCAGTTGAGATCAGTGGCCATACAGCCCGGCCAGAAGTGGGCTGCTGACTTGACAGGACCTATTACCCCAGCTGGCTACAATGGCCACCTGTACCGATGCCAGTTCATTGACTATGTCAGCAGATTCATATTTGTGTACACTTTCGTCCAGAAATCAGAATACTACACCTGTCTGGTTCACTTCTACGGCAGCTTACATGCTATGGGATATGCACCACAGTCCATAACACTCCGTACAGACTGTGCTCCAGAGATGGGTGACCCCCAGTGTGTGGCTTTCTATCAAAAACACCGTATATTACACCAGAAGTCATCTCCTACAGTACATACAGACAACCCTCATGCAGAAAATGCCATTGACAAGATATCAGACATGGCTAAGGCATTACTTCTGGCAGCTGGCATGCCCGAGGACTACTGGCCTCTGGCTGCCACCCATGCTGGCTTCATATGGAATATCTCTACTCACAAGAACATCTCTACAACACCATTTCATCAGATCAGAGGCTATCACTATGGCTATGCAAAACTGAAGGCCTTCGGCCAGAATTGCTATGTCATTATGTCTCAACAGCAGCGGAACTCCAGACAGCCTGGCATGTCTAGGAAGTCCCAGCGGGCGGCCTGGTCGGGCCGTCTTGTCGGTGTATCAGTCAGCTCCCTGGCATATAAGATCCTGGATACTGAGACTAATATGATACACTATGTTGGTAAGCCTCACTGGATTCATAATCATCAGGACATGGGAGAGATATTGGGCTCCTTTCCAGACCCACATCAGGCAGAGCGGGAGTTTGATGCATCCTATGACAGACCACAGCCATTCAGTGACAGCTTTGACACAGCAGGCTCGAGGGTTCATGGTATTGGCTCTTTCTTTGACGGAGAGGAGTCACACGCATGTGTTCAGCTCATTCAGACAGATGGCACAGTTACCTGGACTATGGCAGTCAGATATGTATTACAGACATCAGATGGTCGGCACTACCGGGACCTTCTACACTATCTGGACTGCTACAGAAAGCTAAATGGCATCAATGAACACTATCCTATCTGGACTATTGTGAAGGCTCGTCAGACAATCAGAGCACCTATCTACAGTGCTATTCTCATCTCCACCCACAGAGGCAACAGGAGGCCCTACGGTGTCATCCTGGAACCCTGCACCGACGAGCCGGCTGGCTGGCACATTGATCTACCAGCCAACCTGATTATCTTCCCGTCCACACACTCAGCAGCTTACCTGCCCTTCTCTGACACCCTCAGCAGTGACCTCAGAGCAGAGTACATGTTTGGCAGTTTCAGCAGCATGGAGCAGTTTCTCTCTGATGCTCCTACCTCTACTATTACACATATGCTTGAGGTCTCGGCACCAGAGATTAAGCTACCTCACGGTGTCAGACAGGCTCTATCCTCACCACAGTCTGAAGACTGGCTGAAAGCTATGGATCAGGAGGTTGGTGATATGATTAATCAGGAAAAGCTCAAGCTGGGGACACCTCCGGCTAATGCACAGTACCTTACTACACTATTTGTACTGTCTATGCCATTCAAACCTGACCCTACTGGTGCAGGCAAGCCCTATCAGATATTTAAAGCCCGTATGGCTGGTGACGGCAGCAGAACTACAGGCTATCTTCCGTGGGAGACCTCTTCAGCTACCCCAGAGATATCAGCTTTCAGACTGCTATTCATATTTGCAGCTCTATTCCAGCTGGTGGTGTCACATCTGGATGTGTCTCAGGCCTTTATGCATGCTAAGCTTGAGTTCCCCGTGTGGATTCAGTTTCCCTCTGGCTATACCTTTAAGGGCTACAGCTATGCCCTGCTCTCATATGCGCTGTACGGCCTCAAGATTGCCGGCGCATCATGGCAGAGGATGGTTAAACAGTTTATGCTCAGTTTCAAATACATGGGACAATCATTCAGACAGTCTACACATGATGCCTGTATCTATTACATCTACACGCCTACGGTTAAGGCTATGTGTGTGGTATATGTGGATGACTTTGGTATGGCCTGTTCCACGGCTCTTGAGAGGGCCTTCTGGACCGCTTTCAGAGCAACTTTTAAGGCCAAACACCTGGGTCCTATATCCTCTATCCTTCAGATGACAGTACAGCATGATGACCAGGGGGTGTACCTCAATCAGTCTCGACAGATTAAAGACCTTATGACAGCTAACAACATACCCGAGAGACCCTTCCGTACACCTATGGACTCTAAACTGGTGATATCAAAACCAGTAGACCCAGACCTCACTCTGGTAAAACCCTATCGGTCTATCCTTGGGTCCCTGCTCTGGCACAGCAGGACGTCACGGCCAGATATCTACTATGCAGTTATCTACCTGTCACAGTTTGTGGCCTGTCCCTCAGAGGACTCAATGAAGGCTCTTATCAGAATTGCACAGTATCTGGACTGCACAGCACACTACAGAATGGCCTTCTATTACCCTGAGAGGCCAGCACGGGTGCTCACACTTTTTGTGTACTCCGATGCTGACCTTGCCAGAGACCTGGAAAACTCAGCCAGATCATACTCTGGCATGGTGATATTCTTCTGTGGTATGATTCTACAGTATGGTACAGTCAGACAGACAATCACAGAAACATCTTCTACGGGTTCAGAATATGTTGCAGCATCTACTGCAGCTCAGCGGGTGGTGTCTCTCATGTTTATGCTGACAGAAATTTTCGGCTATATACAACACCCTATTCAGGGGCAGCCACCCTCTACTACTGGACTTGATTCTGAGATCACTGAGACCGAGAGGGTCGCCACTGACATTGCATTCAGCTACCCTGGATTACAGCCAGGGACTCTCCTGACTAAACTCCTGGATTACACTACACCTACGGGCACAGGAGTCGGTGGTGTCAGGCCTGATGGCAAGTCAGTGACAGATGAACTCGAGATTTATTCAGATTCAGACCGCAGGCCAGTGGACTATCAGAATATGAGAAGCACAGAATACCTTCCAGCTTCAGCAACCTGCCCCAGATCAGAGCTTCCGGTTCCTCTTCTCCTGGATAATGATGCATGCAGGTCTATTGCTGAAAATATCCCACTGTCCCAGAAGATCAAGCATGTTCTGGTCAGATTCCATATGCTCGGAGACTTTATCAGACTGGGCTGGATCATATGCTGGAGGGTGCCTTCGGAGAAGAACTTGGCTGACCCCTACACCAAGCCAGTTCCTCCCACCAAGAACACCGTGCCCTACTTCAACATGCTCTTTGACAGCTACATGGATATGCAAAAGGCAGTGATTCAGGCTGCCAGATCTTTTGGATTTTCGACATGGAGGCCTACTCAGAAAGCAGCAGCATGATCTGACTGTGAGTGCCCTCTGATTTGTCCTGTTTTGGGTTTTGTTTCTGACTGTGCTTTGCAGGTACTTTGTTGCAGGTACTTTATGATTTGGGTTTGAGAATATATGCAGAAAACAACCAACCGATAGAATGACAGTTAGCCTAGAGGTTTAGCAAGCATGCACAAGACCTGTTATGTGAATGTTGCATGCCGTACCTTGACTCCTACGACCTTATGTACCCTTCGGGGACCCGTGACCGGCACCTGTCTCGTACGTAAGAGCCTCTGCCTCCACCCGCTGTGACCCTCCCTACATCTTCCTTTGTCTGTAAGTCTGACGGTGACGGGGTGACCTGGACCTGCCTTCGGGTACTCCTTGTCATATCCCTGACGAAGCATCCGGCTGCATGACACCGCGGTGTGCGGACCTTCAGGGCACAGCAGCACTCTATTCCCCCGGTGGAGGATTGGCACTAGAGACAGGGAGCTGATAGGCCTGCCAGGACCGTGTGGACTTTGTCCAGCTTTTTGGGGTTTTCAGCCCTGGCAGGCATGATTGTGGTTTCTTCTGGTCTGGACTGGAGATTGGTATGAGTGTATTCATTCTGGTCTGCCCACCTCACTCGAGGTGGTGTGCTGGATTTGGCATGCCGACAGTGTCATCATCATCTGTGTCATCACCGATACGGTTCGACTACTATGACTTCTTCACTGTCATCAGCGCCATCTCCGATATCGACTTCGGTAGTCAGCCAGTTCATAGCATCTGTCATTTCACATCTGACACCTTAGGGGCTGTCATCACATTCTTTCGGCGGAAGCTATAACACTTCGTATTATCTTGTGTATAGCTTCACAGTTTCACGGTTGACATATGTGAGTGTTGCACTTGACTTGTAGTGCTTGACTGCGTGTTTGTTCACACAGTATTGCACGCGTCCAGAAACGTAGGGTTTGGCCTCGCTTGGGCATCGGTTGATCCACGACAATGGGCTATGCTTGACCTTCGCATCATTGAGAGCACCGCCGCCGCCGACTTTGGCCTGCTTAGTAATTTTAGCAGCCTACCCCGTGGGAGTAGCTAATCCCCACGGCACGCGCATGGGCGTAAGCCCCTAGAGCACGCAAGATTAGCGCAGGCGGATGCCACACTAACTGGGCTGAAAAAGGCCCCTAGAATCTTGTGATGTGTTCAGTTGGGTTTGCTCTGTTTGTGAATTAGGGACCTGCATGTGGCACCTCATACCTTCGGGATGAGGTGGTGTCATGGGGACACTGACTTTCACCCCCCTGTAAGGTGGGGTTGAGCAGCCTCTCCAGTTATGTTTCACCCCTCGCCCCGAGGTGCCACGTAGGCAGTCAGCATTTCGCAGTTCGCACTGATAATAAAACACTCATTGTATTTTATTATCTCATCTTAGCCTTCGTTTCTGCTGCGTCTGACTGTTTCCGCTGTTTGGCTTGACTAATATATGTATATATATTACGTCTTCCATCAACCTGCGGGTGACGGTCACCCAACCTACTATAGGATGTGACATGTGCGGATAGCGGTTTGAGGAGTCACAGTGGCATATTGATGGAAACACCGAAATGCTTCAAGTATAATTACATCGTTGATCAGACAATATAATTATATCGGGCAACAACCTCCCTACATATCTGATGACATAGCGCGGCTATGGTGTAGGGCGCTATGTGTTGGACTTGCACGTGTTGCCCGATCGATATAACTATATTATCTGATCAACAATATAATTATAGCGGAAGCATTCGTTCGGTGTTTCCATCACATATCAAGCAATTATTATTATGGCCAAACAGCCCCCGGATCCTCTATATTAACCTCGCTTTCCGCTGACCGAAGGTCCCCCTTGGCGGTTTACCCCCATGTGTCTAGTATATTGTCGATTCAGTGGAAAGTCCACCATGACCCTACACCACGGGGGCGAGGGGGTGAGGGGAAAGGTACGGACACGGAGGGGGGGAGGGGAACATACGGTAAGGGCCTTGTGGGTTGTAGCCACGTGGCGTCTGAAGCGTCACCGTCTGGGCCCAGACGCCAGAGTCGGGCGCTGGCGTGGGCTTCTGAAAAATCGGAAGCCGGTGCAGCGCGAGCTGCGACGTACCGCGCCGTCGCGCCGGTGTACAGCCTGATTTTTTTTTTGACTCGCGCCAAGCGCCGGCGTGGCACCTGACCCCGAGAGGTCGCGCTGGCGCGTCCAATACGGCTGGCAGGCGCGTCCAAATGGCACTCCTGTTTAGCGCGGTATGATCTAGCGTAATTGGTGGAGAATATTTAGGTTATATGTGCACTGAACGATCGTAACGTTCATATCCCGCGGCGGTGCAATGTAAGGCATTCATGCCTGGGCGATTTATGCGCCTTTAATACATATTGATGCCATCGACCAATCGATTCCGCCAGCTTTAGAATCATCAACAATGTGACGCGACTGCAATCGTGCCAAACTTTTAGAGTGGGTTTGAATTGTCCCATATGGGGCTCGAACCCAGGACCTCCGGCTCATAAGACCAGCGCTCTAACCGACTGAGCTAATGGGACATAATCTGATGCACGGTATCCTCGTTTACATGTTAATATCGCATTGGCGTCAAAATGTTTAATATTACTTGTTACACCTCGACCTGCGATCAGGCGAGGGATGACGCTGAAATGTGAAAAGTGAAATGTTTTCCTGTGTGTCGCGTTATTAGATTCGGCCAAAATGAAATACAATTCAGGACGGGGCTAAACAATAACAATGAATTGTATTTTGAAAGTTTCAAACCTAGCGTATCATAGGGAAGGCTATAGATCAAGTTGCACTGAAATCAGTTCATAAATCAGTTCACATCAAGGTTACTGGAGCGTGTCCGATTATAAGGACACTTGGACTGCCTCAACATCATCTCAAGCGCAGGAATATTACCGTACACACAGTTTATAGAGGCGAACGTCGCAGCATTATTTTGGAATCAGGATCTACCTCGGAAGCATAACTCCTGAGTGCAATTACTCGAGTATCAGGCGCTTTCAGCACGCCTCAGGCCTGTGAGATTCACGTTCCTTTTAGGGCGTCTGCAGCATGGACATCTCGCCAGAGAAGGACCCTGCGAATCACACTTCGATTTCAGGAGTAACCACGCAGGACTACTCATCGGGCGTGTAAGCTCGTGCGCCTCCCTGACACTTATATCAAGGGCGTGTAAGCTCGTGTGCCTCCCTGAAACTTATATCAAGGGGCTTATTAAAAAAAAATCCGTTTCCTATTTTCTTCGAGCCTGTCTCTGCGTCGGTGCAGAGTACTCGCACCACTGCGATAACCCACTGAGGTATGCGCTTTGGGATGTGGGCCTGTGGGGGGTTCACAGACTAAATGGAAGTTTCGATAATTGGACGACGTCGTTCACCAATAGAATAAATACCATTGCCGATACCGCAGAACATCTCGTGGGCACCTCCAGAGCCCTCGCTGCGAAGAGCCATCAGATGCAAGTCGAATGTCAGAAGCCCATCCACGAGCATGCGCCAAGTGGCTGCGCAAAACCGGAAGTCTTCGCTTCTGCTGGTCAGGAGTTTGAAGAAGAATGCAAATTCGCGCGGCGCGGGGACGATACGGCAACACTACGCACTCCACTGCCGCAGACGTGGTTGACCGTGTCAAGGCAGGATGCTACCAAGGAAATAAAGTATGCGTCTTGGCCAAGAACTGGTTCAGAGCGCCACGGGCCTTTCGTTGTAAGAGGGGCCAGCTGGCTTAGATTTTGGGGTTGAGGCTCGAATGTATAGCATCGTTATTTCAATTGGGCATGCATCCCAACTTGCTTCCCGGACACGGGACCCCTAAGATCTCGATCCAATCGAGCCGCGCATTCTAGACAGGAGCGACTGACGTGTAAACTACTTATGATATGCTATTAGACCTCCTGGGACTCGCGCGCTGTCAACCCCTCGACCGTGTTGGCACCCTCGTCTCGTTCCGTGTGTGCCAAAAGCGTTGTCCCTTGTTGTCGGTTTGCGAGGCATCTGAACGAAGCACTCATCACGCCGCCAGGTTGAGTGTCAAGGAGCAGAAGAAATATGTGCAGAGCTTCAAATTCATGACAAATAACCTGGGATCAATGAAACGTTCCCAAATGTTTAGCAGGTTGAAGACGCTGGCCTGCAAGTACGACCAAGTGCCCGCCCCGGCCCCGCCGTCAGATAGAGGAGAAACCCAGGGTCGTTCCATTTGGTCTTCGGATAGATGAGGCACGTCGGGTTAAATCACCACAAATGAAGCTGCTGCTGCATCCTTGCATCCGGCATCGGCAGTGTCGTCGTCGTGCCCGAAGCTTTCAGCACTAAAGATCTGCTTGGAGGCTGATTTGGCTGCTTCTGCACTTGCGCAGTTTCAGCGACGCTTCGAGAGTACCGATTTTGGCGGCGGGTTCTCAGGCCTGAAGAGGAGCGCCACGGGGAGATCCTCGCGGAGTTATGCGTTCTGCTGTATCATTTGAGCGAACTATGCCGGTTTCTTGTACGCCTTTCGCCAATGCGCCATCCGATCACACTCCCCACATCCCACACACACAACACGCCTTCCACACATTTCCACCTGATTTTAACACTGACATAGTGCTGGGATAGCAATAGGCGTCTTCCAAACGAATTCACAAATAGGACATCAATAGGACGCTGGTATGCGCATCTCGATAGAAACACACAGACGCACACGCACATACAAACTTCCTCACTTTAGGGTTTGAAATCCGTCACCAAAGGAAGTCCAAACACACCGTCACACACACACACATTCACATGTACCACTTGCGTGTGGGTTGGAAGAGGGAGAGGGCGGCATGACCCACTCGGGACTCCTCAGAGCTTAGGAGATGGTTGATAAATGATTTGCCAGTCATTGTGCTTTGGACCTGACATCCGTAATGGAGATAGGAACCGCCCCTTAGGGCAAAACGGCACAGATTGTTTGGTACATCGCGATATCCATGCGCATCCAATTATCGTTCCAGCCCACAGAGAGCTTGGGTTAACCGCAGGCTCTCAGACTATGGAGGCACATTTGAAGATCACACGTCTCAGTCGCTAGGGTGGTCACCCGGCCGTGGGTAGGTAGGATGGCGTTGCACTTGTCAGTCCGAGCGAGCAATGTTATCTCGCAGCACAGGCTTGGCAGCGGAGACCTGGTTTGTTCGGGGGTGAGCCCGAGCTGTCCCTGGCAGAAAGAAGCCAAAGGATTCCGAGAAGTCACGAATGCTGTCAGACGGCTCAGTGCAGATGCGCCGCATCTCCACGGAGCGCCCCTAGAATCCGGATAATTATCGCGAAGTTTTGCCCCGAAGCCTCTGATTCCCGGCGTGGGTCGGTCCTAGGGGATCTCCTCATAAATCTGGCTGCTTGAGTACCGGCAGAGCAGCAAGCATTTGCGCAAGGCTAAGTACACATACAAATACTTTTGTTAGGCGCATGCTATGCGACACCTTGCTTTCACACATTCTGGGCTGCATGTTCAGTTACGGTTGGCTGGTCGCCCTCCACCTCATGTGCAGCTCTGCGCCCGCTGGGTGTCCATGCCGTGTGCCAGCTTCAGCTTCGCGAGGGCGCAACTGACGCTCGACGCGCCAAAGCGCCAAAGCACCACGAGCGCCAGCGATCTAACACCGCTCGTATGGGTATCCTGCTAGCAGCCCACAGAATCTCTGCAGGAGCTGGCCCGCCACGTACTGTATGCGGACTGCCTCCCTGGCTGCGCCGTGGTGCGTGCCGAGGAGCCTCCACAGTTCATGTTCATGGTGATGGCAGGAGCCGTGCTCGTGAAGGTGACTCCCACAATGGCCCATCGGTGTGTATGCGTGGCTTACACACCCCTGTTCTCCCTCGTTCCTTACGGGAAGCACCTCGGCGCCCGCTTTTGGTTGTTGCTTCCAAGAAACTTCCATCGTTTGTCCATTGGTTTGCATTCATCGACCAACGACTCCCAGCCATCGACCGTGAGCCACCAGGGGGCATGCCAGCAGAGTCCGCTTACTCCGCTACCCGGAGACTACCCGGAGACTAACACGCGATGTTGCATGGTGGGCAATGGTCGGCACATACTATCGTCCAGGCTACTTTGCATTCCGTTTGAGATGTGTCGAAGTAGGTGGTATCTGGGCGCAGCCGCGACCTGTTCCCGAATACTTCTCACATCCACTGGGATGATGGTGGACTGGCTTTCTTGGGTGGACCGCATGCCGTGCAGTGTACCGCGCTAGCTCCCATGGTTCACCTTTGCTGCTGCATTGGTATTCGGGCAGCACTTGCACGGACTGTCCATCACTTGTATTGTGTGGCAGTGTTCAGGCTTCTTTCAGCTAAATTTACGTCTCACCGGGCGGATACGGGTAAAGGGTGTGGGCAAATCCCTCACTTGCCTAAATGTTTGGAGCAATTTGTTTTGTTGCGATTTGCTTGATGTGATGTTTGGGCCTTCGGGTGCTCCTCACGTCTCTCAGTGTATGTATGTGGTACCTTGCATCGACCGGGAGCCACTGGGGGGCATGCCAGCAGAGTCCGCTTACTCCGTAACCCAGAGACCAACAGTTGTTTGGCGACGATCGGTCACATCGTATCATCTTTCCATGCTGCTTTGCATTTGGGTTGGGAATATGTATGCGTTTGTGGTATCTTGTCACGGCCCCGCCCTGCTCTTGATTTGCTTTTCACATCCACTGGGATGATGATGGGCTGGCTTTTGTTGGCCGATCGCATGCCGTTCAGTATGTGGTACCTTGCTTGATTTAGGGTTTTAGGGGCTTTTGCAGGGTTTTGGCTGCACGGCAGTGGTTGGCACTTTGGGGTGCCCAGGATAGGTAGGGGAAACCTTGGTGACCCTGCGGGGGGGGTTGTCTTTGCGCGCTTGCGGGGACTTTGGTGCAGCTGGGATTTCCCTATCATCTTAAGCCTTGCCTGGGCTTGAGCACCGACATGGAATATTTCCATTAGTAGACCTGCGGTGCAAAGCTGGATGGGCTCCCAGCTACCCCACACTTTCTTTTTTATTAAGATGTGCGCGTATCTATATGGTATCATAGTATCATCTTTCCATGCTGCTTTGCATCTGGGTTGGGAATATGTATGAGTTGGTGGTATCTTGTCAACGGCCCCGCCCTGCTCCTGATTTGCTTCTCACATCCGCTGGGATGATGATGGGCTGGTTTTTGTCGGGTGATCTCATGCCGTTCAGTTTGTCTATATGGTATTTGTCACGGCTCCTTTGTTGCAAGGAGAGGTGGGGTGTGGTGACCGCCGCACTCTGTGTCCTCCCTTGTTCCTTGCGCGGAGCACCTCGGTGCCCGCTTTTGGTTGCTGCTGCCAGGGCTGCGTCTTCCATTTTCCGTCCGCTGGTTTACATTCATTGACCAACAGATTTTATTCATCGACGGTCAAGCCACCAGGGAGCATGCCAGATCGACGGTCAAGCCACCAGGGAGCATGCCAGCAGGGTTCACTTACCTCGGTACCCGGGGGCCAGCACGCGATTTGGCACTTTTGGGCAATGACCCGGAGATACGATCACCCATGCTGCTTTGCTTTCGCTTTGAGGTGTGTCAATGTTTGTGGTGTCTTGTGACGGCCCCGCCCTGTTTCTGAATACTTCTCGCATCCACCGGGAATGTAATGGACCGGTATTTGTCCGGCGGCCCTCGTGCCGTTCAGTGTGTTCCACGTCACACATTCACAGTGGCGGCGCCGGCTCTCATCCCTGGCCTTGCCATAACATTCACACCTAGCAGCGTCCGCGACCCTCCTTGGCTCTCGGCCGCACTTGGCGAAGGCGGTGGATAATGCGCGTGTTGTGGGTGGATGATGTGCATGTTGTGGGTGGATGATGCGCGTGTTGTGGGTGGATGATGCGG
>LGRX02026405.1:0-11089 GCA_001247695.2 Cymbomonas tetramitiformis | reverse complement strand
CTCTTTGACAGCTACATGGATATGCAAAAGGCAGTGATTCAGGCTGCCTGATCTTTTGGATTTTCGACATGGAGGCCTACTCAGAAAGCAGCAGCATGATCTGACTGTGAGTGCCCTCTGATTTGTCCTGTTTTGGGTTTTGTTTCTGACTGTGCTTTGCAGGTACTTTGTTGCAGGTACCTTATGATTTGGGTTTGAGAATATATGCAGAAAACAACCAACCGATAGAATGACAGTTAGCCTAGAGGTTTAGCAAGCATGCACAAGACCTGTTATGTGAATGTTGCATGCCGTACCTTGACTCCTACGACCTTATGTACCCTTCGGGGACCCGTGACCGGCACCTGTCTCGTACGTAAGAGCCTCTGCCTCCACCCGCTGTGACCCTCCCTACATCTTCCTTTGTCTGTAAGTCTGACGGTGACGGGGTGACCTGGACCTGCCTTCGGGTACTCCTTGTCATATCCCTGACGAAGCATCCGGCTGCATGGCACCGCGGTGTGCGGACCTTCAGGGCACAGCAGCATTCTATTCCCCCGGTGGAGGAGTGGCACTAGAGACGGGGAGCTGATAGGCCTGCCAGGACCGTGTGGACTTTGTCCAGCTTTTTGGGGTTTTCAGCCCTGGCAGGCATGATTGTGGTTCTTTCTGGTCTGGACTGGAGATTGGTATGAGTGTATTCATTCTGGTCTGCCCACCTCACTCGAGGTGGTGTGCTGGATTTGGCACGCCGACAGTGTCATCATCATCTGTGTCATCACCGATACGGTTCGACTACTATGACTTCCTCACTGTCATTAGCGTCATCTCCGATATCGACTTCGGTAGTCAGACAGTTCATAGCATCTGTCATTTCACATCTGACACCTTAGGGGCTGTCATCACATTCTTTCGGCGGAAGCTATAACACTTCGTATTATCTTGTGTATAGCTTCACAGTTTCACGGTTGACATATGTGAGTGTTGCACTTGACTTGTAGTGCTTGACTGCGTGTTTGTTCACACAGTATTGCACGCGTCCAGAAACGTAGGGTTTGGCCTCGCTTGGGCATCGGTTGATCCACGACAATGGGCTATGCTTGACCTTCGCATCATTGAGAGCACCGCCGCCGCCGACTTTGGCCTGCTTAGTAATTTTAGCAGCCTACCCCGTGGGAGTAGCTAATCCCCACGGCACGCGCATGGGCGTAAGCCCCTAGAGCACGCAAGATTAGCGCAGGCGGATGCCACACTAACTGGGCTGAAAAAGGCCCCTAGAATCTTGTGATGTGTTCAGTTGGGTTTGCTCTGTTTGTGAATTAGGGACCTGCATGTGGCACCTCATACCTTCGGGATGAGGTGGTGTCATGGGGACACTGACTTTCACCCCCCTGTAAGGTGGGGTTGAGCAGCCTCTCCAGTTATGTTTCACCCCTCGCCCCGAGGTGCCACGTAGGCAGTCAGCATTTCGCAGTTCGCACTGATAATAAAACACTCATTGTATTTTATTATCTCATCTTAGCCTTCGTTTCTGCTGCGTCTGACTGTTTCCGCTGTTTGGCTTGACTAATATATGTATATATATTACGTCTTCCATCAACCTGCGGGTGACGGTCACCCAACCTACTATAGGATGTGACATGTGCGGATAGCGGTTTGAGGAGTCACAGTGGCATATTGATGGAAACACCGAAATGCTTCAAGTATAATTACATCGTTGATCAGACAATATAATTATATCGGGCAACAACCTCCCTACATATCTGATGACATAGCGCGGCTATGGTGTAGGGCGCTATGTGTTGGACTTGCACGTGTTGCCCGATCGATATAACTATATTATCTGATCAACAATATAATTATAGCGGAAGCATTCGTTCGGTGTTTCCATCACATATCAAGCAATTATTATTATGGCCAAACAGCCCCCGGATCCTCTATATTAACCTCGCTTTCCGCTGACCGAAGGTCCCCCTTGGCGGTTTACCCCCATGTGTCTAGTATATTGTCGATTCAGTGGAAAGTCCACCATGACCCTACACCACGGGGGCGAGGGGGTGAGGGGAAAGGTACGGACACGGAGGGGGGGAGGGGAACATACGGTAAGGGCCTTGTGGGTTGTAGCCACGTGGCGTCTGAAGCGTCACCGTCTGGGCCCAGACGCCAGAGTCGGGCGCTGGCGTGGGCTTCTGAAAAATCGGAAGCCGGTGCAGCGCGAGCTGCGACGTACCGCGCCGTCGCGCCGGTGTACAGCCTGATTTTTTTTTTGACTCGCGCCAAGCGCCGGCGTGGCACCTGACCCCGAGAGGTCGCGCTGGCGCGTCCAATACGGCTGGCAGGCGCGTCCAAATGGCACTCCTGTTTAGCGCGGTATGATCTAGCGTAATTGGTGGAGAATATTTAGGTTATATGTGCACTGAACGATCGTAACGTTCATATCCCGCGGCGGTGCAATGTAAGGCATTCATGCCTGGGCGATTTATGCGCCTTTAATACATATTGATGCCATCGACCAATCGATTCCGCCAGCTTTAGAATCATCAACAATGTGACGCGACTGCAATCGTGCCAAACTTTTAGAGTGGGTTTGAATTGTCCCATATGGGGCTCGAACCCAGGACCTCCGGCTCATAAGACCAGCGCTCTAACCGACTGAGCTAATGGGACATAATCTGATGCACGGTATCCTCGTTTACATGTTAATATCGCATTGGCGTCAAAATGTTTAATATTACTTGTTACACCTCGACCTGCGATCAGGCGAGGGATGACGCTGAAATGTGAAAAGTGAAATGTTTTCCTGTGTGTCGCGTTATTAGATTCGGCCAAAATGAAATACAATTCAGGACGGGGCTAAACAATAACAATGAATTGTATTTTGAAAGTTTCAAACCTAGCGTATCATAGGGAAGGCTATAGATCAAGTTGCACTGAAATCAGTTCATAAATCAGTTCACATCAAGGTTACTGGAGCGTGTCCGATTATAAGGACACTTGGACTGCCTCAACATCATCTCAAGCGCAGGAATATTACCGTACACACAGTTTATAGAGGCGAACGTCGCAGCATTATTTTGGAATCAGGATCTACCTCGGAAGCATAACTCCTGAGTGCAATTACTCGAGTATCAGGCGCTTTCAGCACGCCTCAGGCCTGTGAGATTCACGTTCCTTTTAGGGCGTCTGCAGCATGGACATCTCGCCAGAGAAGGACCCTGCGAATCACACTTCGATTTCAGGAGTAACCACGCAGGACTACTCATCGGGCGTGTAAGCTCGTGCGCCTCCCTGACACTTATATCAAGGGCGTGTAAGCTCGTGTGCCTCCCTGAAACTTATATCAAGGGGCTTATTAAAAAAAAATCCGTTTCCTATTTTCTTCGAGCCTGTCTCTGCGTCGGTGCAGAGTACTCGCACCACTGCGATAACCCACTGAGGTATGCGCTTTGGGATGTGGGCCTGTGGGGGGTTCACAGACTAAATGGAAGTTTCGATAATTGGACGACGTCGTTCACCAATAGAATAAATACCATTGCCGATACCGCAGAACATCTCGTGGGCACCTCCAGAGCCCTCGCTGCGAAGAGCCATCAGATGCAAGTCGAATGTCAGAAGCCCATCCACGAGCATGCGCCAAGTGGCTGCGCAAAACCGGAAGTCTTCGCTTCTGCTGGTCAGGAGTTTGAAGAAGAATGCAAATTCGCGCGGCGCGGGGACGATACGGCAACACTACGCACTCCACTGCCGCAGACGTGGTTGACCGTGTCAAGGCAGGATGCTACCAAGGAAATAAAGTATGCGTCTTGGCCAAGAACTGGTTCAGAGCGCCACGGGCCTTTCGTTGTAAGAGGGGCCAGCTGGCTTAGATTTTGGGGTTGAGGCTCGAATGTATAGCATCGTTATTTCAATTGGGCATGCATCCCAACTTGCTTCCCGGACACGGGACCCCTAAGATCTCGATCCAATCGAGCCGCGCATTCTAGACAGGAGCGACTGACGTGTAAACTACTTATGATATGCTATTAGACCTCCTGGGACTCGCGCGCTGTCAACCCCTCGACCGTGTTGGCACCCTCGTCTCGTTCCGTGTGTGCCAAAAGCGTTGTCCCTTGTTGTCGGTTTGCGAGGCATCTGAACGAAGCACTCATCACGCCGCCAGGTTGAGTGTCAAGGAGCAGAAGAAATATGTGCAGAGCTTCAAATTCATGACAAATAACCTGGGATCAATGAAACGTTCCCAAATGTTTAGCAGGTTGAAGACGCTGGCCTGCAAGTACGACCAAGTGCCCGCCCCGGCCCCGCCGTCAGATAGAGGAGAAACCCAGGGTCGTTCCATTTGGTCTTCGGATAGATGAGGCACGTCGGGTTAAATCACCACAAATGAAGCTGCTGCTGCATCCTTGCATCCGGCATCGGCAGTGTCGTCGTCGTGCCCGAAGCTTTCAGCACTAAAGATCTGCTTGGAGGCTGATTTGGCTGCTTCTGCACTTGCGCAGTTTCAGCGACGCTTCGAGAGTACCGATTTTGGCGGCGGGTTCTCAGGCCTGAAGAGGAGCGCCACGGGGAGATCCTCGCGGAGTTATGCGTTCTGCTGTATCATTTGAGCGAACTATGCCGGTTTCTTGTACGCCTTTCGCCAATGCGCCATCCGATCACACTCCCCACATCCCACACACACAACACGCCTTCCACACATTTCCACCTGATTTTAACACTGACATAGTGCTGGGATAGCAATAGGCGTCTTCCAAACGAATTCACAAATAGGACATCAATAGGACGCTGGTATGCGCATCTCGATAGAAACACACAGACGCACACGCACATACAAACTTCCTCACTTTAGGGTTTGAAATCCGTCACCAAAGGAAGTCCAAACACACCGTCACACACACACACATTCACATGTACCACTTGCGTGTGGGTTGGAAGAGGGAGAGGGCGGCATGACCCACTCGGGACTCCTCAGAGCTTAGGAGATGGTTGATAAATGATTTGCCAGTCATTGTGCTTTGGACCTGACATCCGTAATGGAGATAGGAACCGCCCCTTAGGGCAAAACGGCACAGATTGTTTGGTACATCGCGATATCCATGCGCATCCAATTATCGTTCCAGCCCACAGAGAGCTTGGGTTAACCGCAGGCTCTCAGACTATGGAGGCACATTTGAAGATCACACGTCTCAGTCGCTAGGGTGGTCACCCGGCCGTGGGTAGGTAGGATGGCGTTGCACTTGTCAGTCCGAGCGAGCAATGTTATCTCGCAGCACAGGCTTGGCAGCGGAGACCTGGTTTGTTCGGGGGTGAGCCCGAGCTGTCCCTGGCAGAAAGAAGCCAAAGGATTCCGAGAAGTCACGAATGCTGTCAGACGGCTCAGTGCAGATGCGCCGCATCTCCACGGAGCGCCCCTAGAATCCGGATAATTATCGCGAAGTTTTGCCCCGAAGCCTCTGATTCCCGGCGTGGGTCGGTCCTAGGGGATCTCCTCATAAATCTGGCTGCTTGAGTACCGGCAGAGCAGCAAGCATTTGCGCAAGGCTAAGTACACATACAAATACTTTTGTTAGGCGCATGCTATGCGACACCTTGCTTTCACACATTCTGGGCTGCATGTTCAGTTACGGTTGGCTGGTCGCCCTCCACCTCATGTGCAGCTCTGCGCCCGCTGGGTGTCCATGCCGTGTGCCAGCTTCAGCTTCGCGAGGGCGCAACTGACGCTCGACGCGCCAAAGCGCCAAAGCACCACGAGCGCCAGCGATCTAACACCGCTCGTATGGGTATCCTGCTAGCAGCCCACAGAATCTCTGCAGGAGCTGGCCCGCCACGTACTGTATGCGGACTGCCTCCCTGGCTGCGCCGTGGTGCGTGCCGAGGAGCCTCCACAGTTCATGTTCATGGTGATGGCAGGAGCCGTGCTCGTGAAGGTGACTCCCACAATGGCCCATCGGTGTGTATGCGTGGCTTACACACCCCTGTTCTCCCTCGTTCCTTACGGGAAGCACCTCGGCGCCCGCTTTTGGTTGTTGCTTCCAAGAAACTTCCATCGTTTGTCCATTGGTTTGCATTCATCGACCAACGACTCCCAGCCATCGACCGTGAGCCACCAGGGGGCATGCCAGCAGAGTCCGCTTACTCCGCTACCCGGAGACTACCCGGAGACTAACACGCGATGTTGCATGGTGGGCAATGGTCGGCACATACTATCGTCCAGGCTACTTTGCATTCCGTTTGAGATGTGTCGAAGTAGGTGGTATCTGGGCGCAGCCGCGACCTGTTCCCGAATACTTCTCACATCCACTGGGATGATGGTGGACTGGCTTTCTTGGGTGGACCGCATGCCGTGCAGTGTACCGCGCTAGCTCCCATGGTTCACCTTTGCTGCTGCATTGGTATTCGGGCAGCACTTGCACGGACTGTCCATCACTTGTATTGTGTGGCAGTGTTCAGGCTTCTTTCAGCTAAATTTACGTCTCACCGGGCGGATACGGGTAAAGGGTGTGGGCAAATCCCTCACTTGCCTAAATGTTTGGAGCAATTTGTTTTGTTGCGATTTGCTTGATGTGATGTTTGGGCCTTCGGGTGCTCCTCACGTCTCTCAGTGTATGTATGTGGTACCTTGCATCGACCGGGAGCCACTGGGGGGCATGCCAGCAGAGTCCGCTTACTCCGTAACCCAGAGACCAACAGTTGTTTGGCGACGATCGGTCACATCGTATCATCTTTCCATGCTGCTTTGCATTTGGGTTGGGAATATGTATGCGTTTGTGGTATCTTGTCACGGCCCCGCCCTGCTCTTGATTTGCTTTTCACATCCACTGGGATGATGATGGGCTGGCTTTTGTTGGCCGATCGCATGCCGTTCAGTATGTGGTACCTTGCTTGATTTAGGGTTTTAGGGGCTTTTGCAGGGTTTTGGCTGCACGGCAGTGGTTGGCACTTTGGGGTGCCCAGGATAGGTAGGGGAAACCTTGGTGACCCTGCGGGGGGGGTTGTCTTTGCGCGCTTGCGGGGACTTTGGTGCAGCTGGGATTTCCCTATCATCTTAAGCCTTGCCTGGGCTTGAGCACCGACATGGAATATTTCCATTAGTAGACCTGCGGTGCAAAGCTGGATGGGCTCCCAGCTACCCCACACTTTCTTTTTTATTAAGATGTGCGCGTATCTATATGGTATCATAGTATCATCTTTCCATGCTGCTTTGCATCTGGGTTGGGAATATGTATGAGTTGGTGGTATCTTGTCAACGGCCCCGCCCTGCTCCTGATTTGCTTCTCACATCCGCTGGGATGATGATGGGCTGGTTTTTGTCGGGTGATCTCATGCCGTTCAGTTTGTCTATATGGTATTTGTCACGGCTCCTTTGTTGCAAGGAGAGGTGGGGTGTGGTGACCGCCGCACTCTGTGTCCTCCCTTGTTCCTTGCGCGGAGCACCTCGGTGCCCGCTTTTGGTTGCTGCTGCCAGGGCTGCGTCTTCCATTTTCCGTCCGCTGGTTTACATTCATTGACCAACAGATTTTATTCATCGACGGTCAAGCCACCAGGGAGCATGCCAGATCGACGGTCAAGCCACCAGGGAGCATGCCAGCAGGGTTCACTTACCTCGGTACCCGGGGGCCAGCACGCGATTTGGCACTTTTGGGCAATGACCCGGAGATACGATCACCCATGCTGCTTTGCTTTCGCTTTGAGGTGTGTCAATGTTTGTGGTGTCTTGTGACGGCCCCGCCCTGTTTCTGAATACTTCTCGCATCCACCGGGAATGTAATGGACCGGTATTTGTCCGGCGGCCCTCGTGCCGTTCAGTGTGTTCCACGTCACACATTCACAGTGGCGGCGCCGGCTCTCATCCCTGGCCTTGCCATAACATTCACACCTAGCAGCGTCCGCGACCCTCCTTGGCTCTCGGCCGCACTTGGCGAAGGCGGTGGATAATGCGCGTGTTGTGGGTGGATGATGTGCATGTTGTGGGTGGATGATGCGCGTGTTGTGGGTGGATGATGCGCGTGTTGTGGGTGGATGATGCGTGTTGTGGATGGATGATGCGCGTGTTGTGGGTGGATGATGCGCGTGTTGTGGGTGGATGATGCGCGTGTTGTGGGTGGATGATGCGCGTGTTGTGGGTGGATGATGCGCGTGTTGTGGGTGGATGATGCGCGATGTTGTGGGTGGATGATGCGCGTGTTGTGGGTGGATGATGCGCGTGTTGTGGGTGGATGATGCGCGTGTTGTGGGTGGATGATGCGGTGGGCAGCCCCAGGCAAAGTCGGCCGGCAGTGGTGTGAAGCTGCCTCAGCTGCAGCATTCGAAGAAGGCAGAGAGGGGCTCGGTGATAGGGAGTGTCGGAGGCAAGAATGAACAACACTATTCAGCAACATGCAATTCTGTTCTCGGGGAGTCGGTGCGTCACCCCATCTGCCATTGCAAACAACATGCCACATAAACGTGTAGCCCCGGTCAAGTAGCACCCTAAACACCTCTTGGGACTCTGCGATCTTCTGACCACTGTCCGAAGCGAATGGCAAAGTGCAAACATGATTCCCTAACGCATGCTGCATGGCGCAGACCCCATCGCCTGACGCATGCTGCACGGCGCAGACCTTATCGCCTGACGCATGCTGCATGGCGCAGACCCCATCGCCAGACGCATGCTGCATGGCGCAGACCCCATCGCCTGACGCATGCTGCATGGCGCAGACCCCATCGCCTGGCGCATGCTGCATGGCGCAGACCCCATCGCCTGACGCATGCTGCATGGCGCAGACCCCATCGCCTGACGCATGCTGCATGGCGCGGACCCCGTCGCCTGACGCATGCTGCATGGCGCAGACCCCATCGCCAGACGCATGCTGCATGGCGCAGACCCCATCGCCTGACGCATGCTGCATGGCGCAGACCCCATCGCCTGGCGCATGCTGCATGGCGCAGACCCCATCGCCTGACGCATGCTGCATGGCGCAGACCCCATCGCCTGACGCATGCTGCATGGCGCGGACCCCGTCGCCTGGCGCATGCTGCATGGCGCAGACCCCATCGCCTGACGCATGCTGCACGGCGCAGACCCCATCGCCAGACGCATGCTGCATGGCGCGGACCTTATCGCCTGACGCATGCTGCATGGCGCGGACCCCATCGCCTGACGCATGCTGCATGGCGCAGACCCCATCGCCAGACGCATGCTGCATGGCGCAGACCCCATCGCCAGACGCATGCTGCATGGCGCGGACCCCATCGCCTGACGCATGCTGCATGGCGCAGACCCCATCGCCTGACGCATGCTGCATGGCGCAGACCCCATCGCCAGACGCATGCTGCATGGCGCAGACCCCATCCCCTGACGCATGCTGCATGGCGCGGACCCCATCGCCTGGCGCATGCTGCATGGCGCAGACCCCATCGCCTGGCGCATGCTGCATGGCGTGGACCCCATCGCCTGACGCATGCTGCATGGCGCGGACCCCATCGCCAGACGCATGCTGTATGGCGCGGACCTTATCGCCTGACGCATGCTGCATGGCGCGGACCCCATCGCCTGACGCATGCTGCACGGTGCGGACCCCATCGCCTGGCGCATGCTGCATGGCGCAGACCCCATCGCCTGGCGCATGCTGCACGGCGCAGACCCCATCGCCAGACGCATGCTGCATGGCGCGGACCCCATCGCCTGACGCATGCTGCATGGCGCGGACCCCATCGCCTGACGCATGCTGCACGGCGCAGACCCCATCGCCTGGCGCAGGCTGCATGGCGCAGACCCCATCGCCTGACGCAGGCTGCATGGCGCGGACCCCATCGCCTGACGCATGCTGCATGGCGCGGACCCCATCGCCTGACGCATGCTGCACGGTGCGGACCCCATCGCCTGGCGCATGCTGCATGGCGCAGACCCCATCGCCTGGCGCATGCTGCACGGCGCAGACCCCATCGCCAGACGCATGCTGCATGGCGCGGACCCCATCGCCTGACGCATGCTGCATGGCGCGGACCCCATCGCCTGACGCATGCTGCACGGCGCAGACCCCATCGCCTGGCGCAGGCTGCATGGCGCAGACCCCATCGCCTGACGCAGGCTGCATGGCGCGGACCCCATCGCCTGACGCATGCTGCATGGCGCAGACCCCATCGCCTGACGCATGCTGCATGGCGCGGACCCCATCGCCTGACGCATGCTGCATGGCGCGGACCCCATCGCCTGACGCATGCTGCATGGCGCGGACCCCATCGCCTGACGCATGCTGCATGGCGCAGACCCCATCGCCTGACGCATGCTGCATGGCGCAGACCCCATCGCCTGACGCATGCTGCATGGCGCAGACCCCATCGCCTGACGCATGCTGCATGGCGCAGACCCCATCGCCTGACGCATGCTGCATGGCGCAGACCCCATCGCCAGACGCATGCTGCATGGTGCAGACCCCATCGCCTGACGCATGCTGCATGGCGCAGACCCCATCGCCTGACGCATGCTGCATGGCGCAGACCCCATCGCCTGACGCATGCTGCGGGGTGCGGACCCCATCGCCTATTTTGGCCACGTGGCATTTGTATGCATCTTTCCTGTAGCATGTGCGCTGCCCAGCAAATGGTGCAATATGAATTATTGCAAAATATCAGCTCGAAGGCTTTATATAGTAGACGCCTTCATTCACGTGACGCGCCATCCACCGAACTTAGACTGATACTGCGCCCCCCCTATCCCTCTTGGCTTGCCATGCCCATTTCGTGACTTGCTGGCGACCTTATTCTGACCGGGTTGATGATCTTGCAGGAGCTGCTGACAGAGACTCCATATCGATGGACTGGGAAGGCTGTGGGAGAGTGCCGTTTGCTCCTGGTAGGCTCGAGCTCCCAAAATGCACCCCACGTGCTCCTTGCGTGCGCTCTGCGCTCAGCGGCGGCCAATTGCGGAGGCCCCCATCAGCGGCGGCCAATTGCGGAGGCTTCCATTAACTTCATTCTCGATACCATTTGTTCACTTTAGGTGAGATGTGCAACCATCCTGGTGTTTCACTTTAGGTCAGATGTGCAACCATCCTGGTGTTTCACTTTAGGTCAGATGTGCAACCATCCTGGTGTTTCACTTTAAGTGAGATGTGCAACCATCCTGGTGTTT
>LGRX02026404.1:93199-116119 GCA_001247695.2 Cymbomonas tetramitiformis | reverse complement strand
TGCGTTTCCGTGGATCGATGAGAAGGGGAAGGGAAGCGGGATTCGCGGTCACTCGAGGTCAACGCATTTCGTATTCGCATCGGACGCCCCAATTTGAAATTACTTTGGCACTTTCGATCGCCGGGCGTTGGATTCGTCGATCAGTCGGATTCGAATCGCGCCGCGCGCATGACCATGCCCCAGGGCAACGCAAGTTTCCGTCGTCTTCTAGTTTTGATTTTTGTTCTCGCAAGTTGAAGTTCCACATAATAAAGGCCTTTTTTCCAAAGGCCTTTACAACCTTTCAACAAACCGTTTTCACCATTGTAGTCTGCGCCCAAGCCCCCTTCTTTTGAGCTCAACTTTGTTTTTCACCAAAATGACCGATTTTTTTGGCACGCCCGCCTGCACCCTAAGGTATGGTCTAGACATGACCATGTTTGGGTCGTTTCCCCATTGGGTTTTGCATTTGGGGCATTGATTTGGGCTATGTGCGCCGCGGAAGATGTCTACCTTGTGTTCGCGTGAATGCTGTTCGAACCGGGCCATACCAGGGCAATTATACTCAGGTACAAGGTAAACATCTTCCGCGGCGCAACACAACGTGGTTTGCCTTGTTTTACTGCCAACATTGCCCAAAAATGGCCAAGTTTGCCACGTGTTTTTAAACACAGATCAAACATGGTCCGTTTTATGTACGTCTTGCCCAATGTTGGCAGAAAAACAAGGCTAACAAGGCCGTGTTTCACCATCTCGGCTGTTGAAACTGCTTAGGTAGGGCCATGTTTACGCCATACTTATGATGGTACAGCAGGTTACGTACGTGGGCAAAAGCGGTTTGCAGGCACAATAGGCGATGACATCCCGCGCACAGAGATTGGCGCAAGGTGGGATTCCGGAGGAGAGACGGAGGGTCAATCCCGCGAAAAGAGCCACTGTTGCATATCGCTTGGCAAATTCTCCGGGTGAGGGCGATGGGTTGACGACGCCGCCGCGTGCGGACGATGCCTTCAAGAGGCAACGTGTCCTCGAATGGGATGCCAATCCCACGAATGGGTTTATAGATTTAGGTGAGGAACTCTTTTGGGATGGAATCATTCTGACGGAAGAATACGACAATCATCCGGCACGCGCCACCTTCACTGACATTGAACGCGACGGCATGACCGGGTAGGGCCCTACCTGCCTTGCTCTCGGGACGAACCCGGGGCGGGCATTGCCCTACCTGCAATGGGAAGGGGCCAGGTATGGCCATGTTTTGACGTGTTCGCTGTAGGTCGGACCGAAAAGCACGGAAATTCCTGCCACATGCGACCTTGTGCGCCGGAGGCCCTGGCCAAATTTTTGCTTTCCCTACCTCGCATGTGTGATGTTAAACTTTCATTGTGGTTCGTCGACTAAGGGGTGCTGCGGCACGATTACGGTACGGGTAGGGCCCTACCTGCCTTGCTCTCGGGACGAACCCGGGGCGAGCATTGCCCTACCTGCAATGGGAAGGGGTCAGGTATGGCCATGTTTGGCCGTGTTCGCTGTAGGTCGGACCGAAAAGCACGGAAATTCCTGCTACATGCGACCTTGTGCGCCGGAGGCCCTGGCCAAATTTTTGCTTTCCCTACCTCGCCTGTGTGATGTTAAACTTTCATTGTGGTTCGTCGACTAAGGGGTGCTGCGGCACGATCACGGTACGGGTAGGGCCCTACCTGCCTTGCTCTCGGGACGAACCCGGGGCGAGCATTGCCCTACCTGCAATGGGAAGGGGTCAGGTATGGCTATGTTTGGCCGTGTTCGCTGTAGGTCGGACCGAAAAGCACGGAAATTCCTGCTACATGCGACCTTGTGCGCCGGAGGCCCTGGCCAAATTTTTGCTTTCCCTACCTCGCCTGTGTGATGTTAAACTTTCATTGTGGTTCGTCGACTAAGGGGTGCTGCGGCACGATTACGGTACGGGTAGGGCCCTACCTGCCTTGCCCTCGGGACGAACCCGGGGCGAGCATTGCCCTACCTGCAATGGGAAGGGGTCAGGTATGTCCATGTTTGGCCGTGTTCGCTGTAGGTCGGACCCCCATGCCGAAGACATTGCAGCCACAGCTATTACTTCGCCCCCATGTACCCATACACCCAACTCCGAAGCCAACTCCGACCGCCGCGACATGGACTCAGACGACTCCATGCTGCCAGGTCAGCGGTCAAACAAGGACTCGGACGACTCCTCGTTGCCGGGCTTGCTTTCAAGCACTGCCTCCGACAACTCCTCCTTGCCAAGCCAGCGCTCAGACACGGACTCGGACGACTCATCGTTGCCAGACCTGCATTCAGGCAGTGACTCGGACGATTCCTCGTTGGCAAGCCAACTTTCGGATCCAAGGTGACATTCCGTAAGCTTGATTGCGTGCTGCATTATGCAAGGACATGTTTATACATAAACAAGGGTAAGTGGGGCCTTATCTACCATGTGTCTATACTCAAGTACTGATCAAGCATGGCCATGTGTATACATTAACAAGGGTAAATAGGGCCCTACCTATCACGTATCTATGCTCAAGTCCTGATCAGACATGTCCATTGCTGAAACGATGTGGGCATGGCCCTACTAACACATTTCTGATTCTTTTGCAACAGGCAACGCAATGTCACCATCCATTCCTTCATGCCCCATTCAGGCGAAGAGAAGAAAACGGTGTGCACGCCGCAAGAGTTTTTCGACATGGTGGCAAATGCGAAGGGCCACCGTTCGAGAATATGGGAGTGCATCGCCGATACACTCTACCTAGAGGACCATCCGGCGAACATCGAGTATGCCGGCCACCGTTGGGCATTGGAACCTCCCGTCCACCGAAATCTTGCCATGATCAAAGACGCGATTTTGAAAGTGGTGAGGGACGACGACATTTGTATGGCTCCGCCGGACGAGTTGAATTTGACCAAGTCCGAGCAACCCACTTTGGATGACCACGACTCCATCAAGAGCAAGGATGTCACGAGTTCCGACGACGCCAGCCCCGATGCCGATGCCCCCCCCTCCCCACACCCGATGATGCTCTTGGCCTCCGATGCCGACTCTCCGATCTCCGAGGCCGTGGCCCAAGACGATTCCCGTGCCGATGCCACCACCTCCGCACACCCGATGATGCTCTTGGCCTCCGATGCCGACTCTCCGATCTCCGAGGCCGTGGCCCAAGACGATTCCCGTGCCCATGACGCAGACACCGAACCCATCGTCCGCGAGGTAGCCGACGAGGCCATAATGTGTACTCCGCTAAACCCGGCGTTCCCACACCCTATAGCCAGGTATGGTTTCAAACCCGGTGTAAACATGGCGCTGTTTGTATATGTTCCTTGGAATACACAAGGTAAGCATGGCCATGTTCGTACGCGGTTTCGTGCAGACGCCGCCGCGGAGGTGTGGAGAACGGTCCACGCGCAAGGGACGCGCAAAAGAAGCCATGTGGTTGCAATCGTTGCGTGGAGAACAACATCACCAAGGAAGTGTCAACGAGAACCATCTACACACACAAAAGGCTTTACGGTTGGCATGTACCTCCACAACCGGATCCGGATGCCGTGCTTCCTCTTAGGCCGCCTACCCCACATGATTCTACCGAACCTACTTTGGAGACGGATGAAGAGATGGATGAATTCGGTTCCCCCTTCCCGTCTGAGCCAGCAGGTGAGAACCTACTATTGAACATGGCCATACCTGCCTTGTATAGCTTCAGGTAATTGGTGAACATGGCCATGTGTGCCTAATACCTGCCCAAGGTGCTCGTTGCAGTCGCCTCCCCAACTCGGCAAGAACGTGACGACACCGCCTGTTTTCACGTGAGCGTGACCTCCACACGCACGAACGGGGAGCTCCTCAAAATCGAGTATGAGTGGGAGAAGATGATGTATTTCCTCAACCACATCGAAGGCATTGACTTCGACGAGTACGAAGGGTGGATGAAACCCGGCAATTTCGACGATATGTATCCGGAGGATGACGTGCACATCTCTCTTCATTGCGGCAACCAGTCATGGGATGTGGCATTTCCTATCGTGGAGTGCCTTGTGGGAGTGCGATCGCACCCAATGTTCATCCCCCATCGAGATGATGGCATGAGTGGTACCGCACACGAGGCGAATGACGAGGAGATGGATGTAATCAACGAGATACTAAAGAGCTTGGAGGAGATGGTAAAGGTGCGACCTGAAAATAACACAACAACCGTGGTGTCGCTTGCTGCTGCTGCACTTTGAGTTAATGTGGTTTCAGGTGAGGTTTAAGGTGAGGATATGCACTGGCTAATAAGGTACTGGGCAGACATGGTCATGTCTTGCCATTTCAAAATGTAAACAAGGCGAACATTGCCATGTTTGCACAGTTACGTGGCAATGTCCGTCCCATTTCTAAAGGTGGTGTCAGTTTCGCAGGATGCTTCTGGTAAGGAAAACCATGCCTTCATGCTCATGCTCGATCTCTTGGAATGGAACTTGGAGCATGGCCTTAGTCAAGGATCCTTTAACGACTTGTTGGAGATACTTCGTCTAAATTTGCCGAAGATGTTCCCGGAGGGCACTCTACCGAAGAACTACCAAGAGGCCATAGGACATCTATCCATGTATGGCTTGCCTTCTAAGTCGGTGGACATCTGTGTAAATGGATGTTGCAGATTCGACGGAGAGCACGCAATGTGCCGGACATGCTCGACGTGTGGCGCCGATAGATGGGCCCCGGAGATGCTCGAGAAGCCGTTGGCGAGCCGGAGAGGAAAGTCCACGTTTTATTATTGGAACCTCCCGGATCTTCTCAAAAGGAATTTTGCGCACCCGGAGCTTTGCGTGGACATGCAAGCGCACGCCCGCCATATTCCATGCGACTTGACCAAGGAGGCGATGGGAACTATGTGGGGTTTCAAGTGAAAATTTCCAGTTCCCGATTGTGAAAGGAATGCCCTTTGAAAGCCTACTGAACATGGCCATATTTGGGCCCTATTCCTCTGGAAACCTACTGAGCATGGCTGTGTTCGGGCCCTGTTCTTCTAGAAACCTACTGAACATGGCCATACTTACCTGTTTATCGCAGACAGTCCAGCATGGAGGCAACAGCGGGAAAGGTACCCCAAGTTCTTCAGCGATCCCCGCAACGTGGTGATCTTAGGATGTGCGGATGGCGCCACGGTGTGGAAGGACCTGCGCGGAGTTTTCCCGGTGACGTTTCAATACCTCAATATGCACCCCACCATCCGCGGCAAGTTCGTGAACATGGAGGTGTTTGGGATATGTAGCGGCTCGAAGCCAAAAAGCACGCAACCTATCTACGAGCTATTTGTGGACCAGCTGCTGGAGTTATGGGATGGCGTGCCGTGCTACGACATCGTGAAAAAAGAAACCTTCAACTTGAGGTGCATGTTGTTTAAGATGTTGTTTGACATCAAAGGTTTGATGGATGGCGCTTGTCGCAAGGATGTGGGGGCGTACATGGCTTGCATTGCATGCAACCTGCAAGGTTGGCGATCTAGCATCTTCAAGGGGATGCGGTATACCTTCCGCACGGAAGCCGAGCCTGGTAAACAACCTTCTCTGGTATTCCCTTGATGTACTGCACGCAAGCGACAGATATTGGTTAAGTATGGCCATGCTGTGCTAGTTTTTTCATAGACATGGCCATACCCACGTGTAGACATGACCGGATATGGCCATGTTCGGACGGCTTCGATGATGGGTAGGGCAATGTTCACCCTGTTGCATCGCAGGTCCCGCAGAGTTTCAAAAGAGAACGGATGCCGAGATACGGCACCACGCGGCGCAGCACCAAACGCTTAAGGAAAGCGGACACTTCACGATGAAGGATCTCGAGACGATGATAAAAGCTACCGGTATAAAATTTCCTTCGGAATTCTCACGCTTGCCGTATTGGGATGAGGCCAAGGACTACCTCATCGACTTGATGCACTTGATCAAGAATCTTGGAGAGCACGTCCTTGACGCCGTGATGGGAACTGACTTTGACAAGAAAACGCGAACGTGGGCGAAATCTCAAGGCATTAAACCCACATGGTGGGCAACTGGTATTTTCCCCTTTCCATAGGCCTGACCCGACGTGAACCCATCCAGCGAAACCTATGTAAACATGGCTGTGTCCAGCCGTTTTGGCTTATGAACATGCTTGAACATGGCCATATGTAGGCAGTTCTGTCCGGTTTGTTCAAAAGTTTAGCATCCATACGTGAATTATGGTCGGGTCCGACACTTGAGCAGATGCGAATGGCAACTACACCAAAAGGACATCCCCTTGGCAGATTGTCGACGTGCGCACCGCTACGGGAAGGTGCTTGAAGAGAGCCGAGGAATTCGCGAGAGAGGAAGTTGGCTTTCCACGGGAATGGGGAGCGGGTCAATGGAAATTGTTGAAACTGTCTTCAGACGGAAACGCAAAGAAGCTAAAAGCCCACGAATATTTGGTGATGTTCAGAAATGGACTTTTCGCGATCCTCGCGGCATGGCCAAGGGACGATGACTCACCCAATGCACTCGCACGTTTGGTGGGGCAACTTTCAACGATAGTCCGGGAAATCACGGCCCACGAGATCGATCTGAAGGTGCGGTTCTCTGGTACCTTGCTCTCATGTTCCCTGTCGCGTCACCAAGAATTTACATTTTGTGTGAAGGCTGAATGCACATGGCGATGCCCACCTAGTTTACAGAGTGAACATGGCCATACTTGACCATTATCCCTTAGGAACATGGTTAGACATGGCCATACCCGTTCATGACCTTCTAGGAACATGGTGGGACATGGCCCTACCTACCTATTGTTGATGGTGAACATGGGGATTCAGGAGCTGCCGACACTTGACAAGTACATTAGAGAGTGGCTCGTCACCATGGAGAGCTCGCGACATGGGACGAGCCCTCACTGGTGGGTCCTCAACACACATCTATTGTGTCACGTGGTAGACCAACTTCGAGACCTCGGGCCGGTTCGCGAGTATTGGATGTTCGTATTCGAGTCCTTAAATGGCAAAATCGGGAGGTGGGTGAAGAACAATGCCTTCCCGGTGCAGAGCATCATGAACGGAATGGGGCGGCAGAAGACCATTCCGTATGTACGAGGGTTACTTATGGCACTTCGCAACGAAGTTCCACGGCCACTTGTCGTCCCCGCTCTTGTACGGGACCGCGTTGTTGTGGCCGATAAAGGGAAGAAGCACACATTGACCGAAGGCGAGCGAGCGTGCATCGATGTTTGGATGCGCACCAATGTGGGGCATTACCGACGGTTGCAAGACCTGCTTGATGCATATCATGAGGACTTACGAACAAGGTAAGGCCTCATCTAATCAATGCCTGAATGAAACACTAAGTAAACATGGCCATGTTCGTGCATGATTTCCATCCACGTTTCCACAAACTAATCACTCAGGTGATTCGCAGGGTCAAGAGAGGCGGTCGTGGCTTGAAGAAAGGACTGCAAAGGAGGATGACATGCCGTCTAGCCGCCGACGAAGATCCGACTCCTTGGCTCGGACGACCATTCACTCCCGACGAAATCGAGTTGTTGCGTGGTTGCCCCACAAAGTGCCGCAGGTTTAACAAGGTACAAGTGGGTAACATGCGATTCCGCATCGCTGCTGTGGACAAGAAGTTCAAAACTGTCCAGTGTTATTTCCGCTCTTTTTCATCGAACGCGTGCGTGGAACAAGTGAAGAGGAAGAGACTGATAGGTGCGTGCCTTTCTGCTTATGATTAATGAGTAAACATGGCCATGTTCTAGCCCTACCTAGTAATGTATTGTGATAACAGGGCCATGTCCACCTAGGTTCTTTAGATACCCTGGGTAAACATGGCCATGTTCAGACGATTCCAGTAGTTTTTGCAAACTAATTCCTCAATTATACATGCGTGCCAGGCTCGCCCGTCTTGAAGACGTCTATGCCATCAAGCTTGGTGGGGTCGAGTACCGATATTTGTCAAGGCGGCTTGGCTGCAGAAGCCGACAAAAGCGAAGATCGCCATGTATAACCGGATGAACTCCATAGTTGGCCCGGACAGCGTCACTGGCTGTTTCTTTTGCGATGACCCCGAGAACCCTGACACCGTCTTCGATACCACAGAGCCATTCATGCTCGCAGATCAGATCGCGTCGCAAGTAGTAATTGTGAAGCATCCTTGCATGCAAACTGCGGTGGTTCTTGACCCTCGAGCAGATTTCTTCGAGCAGAATGTCCAGGATGAAAATCCTAGCGAGGACGAGCTTGCTTAGTACTTAGGCCTGCAGTACGACATGGCATTTGTGTAGTGTAAATAGATAGCATCAGTTTGTGTATATACATAAAAAAGGGTAAGTATGGCCCTACCTATCATGTATCTATATACAAGTACAGTGTAGGTATGGCCATGTCTATACATAAACAAGGGTAGGTAGGGCCCTACCTATCATGTATCTATACTCGAGTACTAGTCAGGTAAGGCCATGTTTATACATAAACAAGGGTGGGTAGGGCCCTACCTATCATGTATCTATACTCAAGTACAAGGTAAATATGGTCATGTCTATACATAAACAAGGGTAAGTAGGGCCTTAATTTAGTAAGGACTATTTTACTCATTTAGTAAGGACTAAATAAGCGTAATAGCCCCAAAAAAACAGATTCTAAAAATATTTTTTTCCAATGTTTTCAAGTACAGCCCAGGTACAGCCCAGGTACAGGGTAGGTATTGCCCCCTACTTACCCCTTACCTACCCAATGCCCATACTGACCTAACTTTGAGGTGCTGTAACAGGAAGCGTAAAATGTTTTTTCAGTTAAATCTTTGGAGACTGTCCATAGTAAGGACTAAATAAGCGTAATAGCCCAAAAAAAACAGATTCCAAAAATATTTTTTTCCAATGTTTTCAAGTACAGCCCAGGTACAGCCCAGGTACAGCCCAGGTACAGGGTAGGTATTGCCCCCTACTTACCCCTTACCTACCCAATGCCCATACTGACCTAACTTTGAGGTGCTGTAACAGGAAGTGTAAAATGTTTTTTCCGTTAAATCTTTGGAGACTGTCCATAGTAAGGACTAAATAAGCGTAATAGCCCAAAAAAAACAGATTCCAAAAATATTTTTTTCCAATGTTTTCAAGTACAGCCCAGGTACAGCCCCAAGTACAGGGCAGGTACCGAGTAGCACAGCTTTGAGGCCTCAAAAAGTGAGGTTACCAAAGCCATTCCACCCAAAACTTCGCTCCATATGTCTTACATCGACCCAAACCATCGATATCAACAATAAAAAACAAACTATCGGAAACTTCATTTCACCCGATTTTGGCTGGTTTTGCCATTTTACTGCCGACATTGCCCAAGTAGGGCCCTACTTGGCTCGAAACACAAGGTAAACACAAGGTAGACACAAGGTTCTAAATTTGTAGGGCATCCCTTCCGTCAGCTCAGACTCCTCAACTACGGCCTTCCCTTTTGCCGCCTTGACTGTCCTCTTCTTAGCCAGCTGCTTCTTCCGCCTCCGTCCGTTGCATTTTGCTGCTGCCGCTGCTGCTACTTTTGCCTCTACGTACGCCTGCTGCTGCTGCCGCGGCTGCCTCGTTCCGGGGAAACTGTGGAGTCACTGGAGTCACTGGACCCGCTGCTGTCGCTGGGAGGGAAGCGGGGAATTGGTGAAAAGCCTGGCGGATATGCCAATCCGCATCTGGGTATTTCCACCCACTGCTGCACGGTTGGCTGCCTCTGGGCTTCTGCTGGGACCGCCGAGAGTGCTGTGAAGGAGTTGCGGATAGGGGTCGCTCCACCTTCCCTAATGCGCGCTCTGCCAAAGTTCACTCCTGCAAA
Organism: Cymbomonas tetramitiformis; assembly: GCA_001247695.2. NCBI lineage: Eukaryota > Viridiplantae > Chlorophyta > Pyramimonadophyceae > Pyramimonadales > Pyramimonadaceae > Cymbomonas > Cymbomonas tetramitiformis. Next base: position 106,331 of record LGRX02026404.1, on the reverse strand, counting down.
GAGTTTCCTTGGTAGCCCCTCCTGGTGTGACAGGGTTCCGTGTTTGAGAGCGCGCCTGTATTCCTTCTCCGTCACTCCTGCTTGCAGCACTGCCAACTCCTGCGGGGAGGCCGGATGCCAAAGGATCTTCCCGTTCCGGGTGCGTGGCTCACTGTAGAACCACTGCGTGAGGGTCTTCTTCTCTCCAGCTGATAGTGCGACTATCTGTAACCTCACAGGGGCTGAAGCTTGTGACTCCGCACTGTCTCCACTGTGGTCACTCCACGAAATGCCGCCTCCCTCTATCCATCTTACCACCCTGACGTTCTGGTCCTTCCCACACTTACTGTACGCACGGTCCAGGGCCATCTGCTCAGGCGACCGGAGATCCTTCCTCCAGTCTGGAGATCTCTGCCTGTCCCCTTGAGGAGCTGAGGGCTGTCCAGCTGGCTGAGCTTGCCGAGCTGGCTGAACTGGGAGCTCTGATGGCTGAAGGCTGGCTGATTCCCTCAGAACTCTGACAGACCGCGCTCCTTCCTGCAGCTGCGGTCCGACTTTCTCCAGGGCAGCTATCAACTCCTGGCTGGCCAGATCCTTCCTTGCTTCCATTGCTGGGCGCGGTGTTGCTGGAAGGGGCAGTGCCGGGAAATCCTCTGCGGAGACACTGGAGTTTGGTAATACAAAATCCACGTGTTGTAATGCTGACGCTGGCTGAGTCGGATTTTCGCCAGAGCCTCCGGCGCTCGGGGTTGGGTTGGGGACCCTATCACCCATCCTTGGGCAAGTGGTCGCGATATCTTGCTCAGCTACAGGTGAGGGATTCTGGCCGCGGACCGCTGGGACCGCGCCTGCTTGGGCGGCTGGGGCCGCACCTGCATTGCCCGCTGAAGCAACCTTTGCTGGCTGTTCCGGCGTTGAAGATGAGGACACCGTGGCAGTCGTGTTAGAAGACGATTGACCAGTCGCAGCAGAACTGACGATGGCTCTACTGCGCTGAATCAGTAGTTCTGTGCTCTCCGATAACCTCCTGGTCCGTTCTGCGCGCCCCTCGCTGGCTACTGCTGGGGCGCTGGTCACACCAGGTGTTGCCACCGCTACCAGTTCTCCCGGCGTCGTCGTTGTCAGAATTTCGCCAGGGCCTCCGGCGCACAGGGTCGGTGTGGGGACCCTATCCCCCACCGTCGGGCAAGCGACCATCACCGTCGGGCAAGCGACCACAACTGCACCTCCAGATACTGGCGACGTCGAAATTTCGCCAGGGCCTCAGGCGCACAGGGTCGGTGTGGGGACCCTATCCCCCACCGTCGGGCAAGCGACCACAGCTGCACCTCCAGATACTGGCGACGTCGAAATTTCGCCAGGGCCTTCGGCGTACAGGGTCGATGTGGGGAACCTATCCCCCACCGTCGGGCAAGCGACCACAGCTGCACCTCCAGATACTGGCGACGTCGAAATTTCGCCAGGGCCTCCGGCGCACAGGGTCGGTGTGGGGACCCTATCCCCCACTTTCGGGCACGCGGTTGCAGAGACTGGCTGTGCTGCTAAAGACGCCATTTTCATTCTTTCCAGCTCCTGCAACTTAGTGGCGACTGGCGAGATTGCTGGTCCTACCGGTGTCGGTTCTCCTCCCCCCCCTCAGGGCTGGCAGGTCCTGCAAGGAAGGCAGGTGCAGTTCCGGGCGTGAGGGCACCGAAGGGGACCGGGGATACGGACCCCATCGGAGCAAACGGGGCAGCTGGCACCTGCGTTTGCCACAGTGACCTCGGGTGCAGCTGGTGCTGGTGCGGTTGTTGCTGTTGCCAAAGCAATTGCCGCTGTAATTCCAGTTGCTGCTGGTGGTGCACGAACTGCTGCTGTAATTGCTGCTGGTGAAGAATTTGCTGCTGCGGCGTCATCATGATTCCCGCGTCAAAAACAGCTCCCGGGAGCTGCGTAGCAAATTGCCCATTGCAGTCGTACCGGAACAGCGGAAAACCAGCTGTTTGCGGTACGAAGGGCGGCGGGACCCCGAAGTGGGCGCCCAAATCCGACACCGCCGGCCCAAAAGATGTCACTGGCTGCTGAGAAACGCTCGCACCAGTGGCAGGTTGATATGTGCCGTAGTCATTTAAATTGCCGCCCATCATCATTGCGGTACGGTCGCAGCAGACGCGTTCCGGCGATAAATTCGGCTAAAATATGATCAATCACCGGAAAAAACGGCCGGCAAAAATAAATCTCGCGGAAAGGTTGCCTGGAAAAGAAGATTTCTTTCGCAACCAAACGCTGCTGCTGCCGATCACGCCTCTAGCCTTGCGCACGAAAAACGGCAGCAAGCTAGAGGTATCAGTAGTCGTTAATTTTCACACGAATTCGCCACCAAGGGACAAATCGCGCGGGAAGATCACCGTACGAGAAAGAAAGGCACCAAAATACGGTGCTGAGCTCGTCGTCCAGATACTGTCGTACGGTTGCTGTTGTTACAAAAACTGCCAAGACTTGTCCGGCGAAAATTTGTCGATTCAATCCAAAATTCCACCGTTACGCGAAGAATTCCGCGGAAAGGTCGCCGAAGAAAATTTCACGCTGGTTTGAGGCAATTTTTTGAAGTCGTGAAGTCGTCATTATGCGGAAACAGAGTCGATATAATTATGCGGATACGTGGTGTTCTAAAGAGAACAAGTCGTGCTGTCGAGCAGCGTACGATTCCGTCGCCCAAAGGCGGAAATTGCTAGTAGAAATTGTGTTGGTACAGTGGGTTGCAGAACGCAAGTACCCACGACAGTCGTGAACCACGACCACGCCGATACCAGTTGTTCGGGGGAGCTCTCTAAGAGCCTCTCAGTTTTCTTGTGCAATGCAGGGAACCTAGTTCAGTCCTACAAGGAGATATATTGCTGTAAGCATGATATATATGAATCGGGTCTTTTAACTTTTTAATGTCGAAGTTACAAACAACCAGGTGTGGCTGTTAACAGTAACTAATTTCAAACTGATTCATTCAGCCTGCTCGGCTGCCTTATGCCATGGTTTTCAGATCTCGAACTTTCGAACATAACTCGATGTCGACTCTTGTCAGGTCCCATCATGTTTCATGCGAACTCGATCTGTCACATCATAGAATCTGCCGACTAGCCCAATTTCATTATCAATCATTCCAGGCCACTCCATATCACTCTGAATAATTATAATTGTGCTGACTCGGCAATATTGGAGGTCTCCCAGCTTTCCCTCCAATTTCTCTGACTGCTGGTTTTCCCACCAAAACTCACTTTCGGGTCAGGCATTTCTGTCAGACACTCTCGTCATCTGGTCATATAAATGCCTGTCACAGTACTAGTCACTCGTCATTCTGACACGTCTGTCATTCTGTCTCGTGACTTACCCTAGCACAGAATTTGGGCCATATTTCATGTTATACTAATCCATGTTGTAATCGCGCAAAACCAAATATGAAAACACTTACATGCTCGTTTAAGTATGGCACAACATGCTACCACAATTCAAAGGCAGTGCGACATGCGATGAGGTGTCCGCCCTGCTGCAGATCATACTGGTGGCAGGCAACATCCGCTTTCGAAGCAATCGATGGTAAATTAAATGAAAAACAAGGTTCCTTCCCCATCAACTGCCATCGCCCTCATTTGGCCAACAAGTGCCCACTGAGGCTCAATACAAGGTTAAATAGCGTAGCACCAAACAAGTGAACTACCACTGACCTATACAATCATATACTTAGATATCCGATGCAACCACAAATTTAGATGTTTGACCGCACAGCTCTGCACATCCGCGTGTAACCGATCGATGTCCAAGCTAAGAAAATGCATATGATTAATACTCTGTTGCGAGTGCCTATGAATCGCACATACATCATCCATACTTCTCCAGAACTATGCCGGTTCCGCAAGCATTGAGGCTGCGCACCAGGGACAGGGTGTATCTTAACACTCCTACCGACATGCACCTCTATTTCTATGAGCTATTACTGCCCCTGAGATACCAGTCAAACCCTATTCCCACAGCCTGCGCACAGGCACATAAGGGCTGCCCGGCTCATTGGAAAAGACGACTGAGTTGGACTGGGGTGGGGTTTGAGTTTTATGGTGTTGGGGCGGGATTTGAGGTTTATGGCGTGGGCTGTCGTCGATGCTGTCTCGTATCAGCCAAGCCCCGATTCCTGGTTCAGTGATATCCGATCCATAGCTCCTGTTCGGATCCCCAGTGCCTATGGCGCGTTTCCCCCGTGGTGTTGTGGCCACAATCTCACTTTCCATTGTACTCCCCCATTCCCCTTGGAATAGGTCCTTAATGCCATCTCCACGATTCTTGCTGGAACTCTTCGCCTTACCAATTTTTTTCTCCACCTCCGTCGTCGCCTGAGGCATCAAACAATATGCGCTCCGCAGCTCAGCCACATTCTCAAGCGTACAATATACGACCTTAGGGTGAATGTGCCCAAAGCTTCGGAGATGTTCCAACAACCGACTCGGAATTCCAGCGAAACATCGAATTGCAGTTCAAGTGTTCGGGTGTTCAACCGTGCAGGCGTCCGAGAGTCTATGTGCTTCACAATCGAGATTGGCGTGTGCCAACCTGCAAGCCGGCACGTGCAGACGGACACTGTCGAACATTAGACGTAAGGGCAGAGGTTAGGTTTCAAGGGTAGTTCTTCCGATTTGGGCTCCACTCGGGCGAGCTTCGCTTGCCGGAGTCGCAGGGATTCCTCGCGAATATCGGCTTCGGCTTACTCAAAATCTGCCCACTTGAATGGCAGAGCACTCAACATCGGACAAGATGACAGGCTGGCTCAAGCGGTCAACTTCAAACGTTCCGAGAACCCTCGGATCTGAAGTCGCCACCAGCTCCGACAATCGGAATCCACTAAGAAGGCGCATTAGGCAGAGTACGGCGCTCCGGTCTCCGCGGCCAAGCCACTGGGATGCAGCGCCGCAAGGAGTAACGAGGCGAGATTCGCGACTCGGTGACTTACTGCACGACTAGCATGGAGCATACCTGGGGCTTCGAGGGGGCTTATTGCAAGACTAGCATAGACCTGGGGCTTCGAGGGGTGGCTTATTGCAAGACCAGCATCGGAGCACTCTGGGGCTTCGGGGGTGACTTACTGCAAGACTGGCATGAGCATACCTGGGGCTTCAGGGGTGACTTGCAAGACTATGGAGCATGGGCTTCGAGGGGTGACTTACTGCAAGAGCATACCTGGGGCTTCGAGGGGTGGCTTATTGCAAGACTAGCATGGAGCATACCTGGGGCTCCGAGGGGGTGGCTTATTGCAAGACTAGCATGGAGCATACCTGGGGCTTCGAGGGGGTGCAGCCCGAGAGGCGATTGTCGTGAGTGATTGGATCACGGCCGTCCTGGTAGTGATAGAACTTGTTCCTTCGCACCTCGCTCTCCGTAAGCTGGTTCCAGCGGGCTTGGGGCTTTGGCTGGCCCTTGGTAGCATTCTTTGGTGGCAGATGCTGAGCATGATTGTAGTCATCCTCCTGACACTGTGGCTTCTGCGGGCCGCCCTTCACCCGGCGCGCCGCAAGCTGCCCGTAGGTAGGCTGTTCTGATTCCCCCTGTCCGAACACCAAATTCACCCCTCAACTACTGAGAAAGCTCTCCACTTTGCTTGAGGCGAACTTTTAGATATGGGAGAGCCTCCGAAGTCATGCAAGTCAAGGACAAAGTTCGGAGCTAACTACAAGTTGACCTCAAGAACGAGGTATATGAGAACGCTCGGAGTGGCAGGGAAAATGTAAGGCCAAACAGAGTGGTATCGATTTGCGAATCGGAAAGCGAAAGCCGTAAGCACGGGGCGGGTGGGAGAGGGAAGAGTCCGCAGAGAAGCCGCCTCCGGGGAAAGACAGAGCCCACGCCGATATGATGCCAGGACATAAGTCACTATCACACGGGTGAGATTACTAGATATGAAGTCAGTGCCAGCCGGAATACAGAACAGTCGGAACGGCGATATGAAGTCAGTGCCAGCCGGAATACAGAAGTCGGAACGGCGACATAAGTCAGTGCCAGCCGGAATACAGAACAGTCGGAACGGCGATATGATGTCAGTGCCAGCCGGAATACAGAACAGTCGGATCGGTGGACTTGAATCGAAATCCTAACTGCACTTATCTGAATTCCTCAAAGAACGTCGAACCCAGGACTCAAAATGCAACGCGCTTATGTATTGAGACGACATTACGTGGCATTATGACTTTGGCATCGATTCGCCTCACAAGTGACGTCATCCACGAGCTCGTTCGTACCTGGTGGAGGATCGGATCGTAGCGCTTGAGGTCAGTGTGTGCATCGTACGCCTGTGGGGCTTTGCAGCGTGGGGCATAGATGGCGAGCTTGGGGGAATGTGTCGCGGTGCGGGAGGGAGAGTCCGCGCATTCATTGGCCTCCGCGGCGGACACGTGCAGGCTGTTGTAACTATGCGCCTTACTGCGTGGGGTGTACGTGCCGCTCTTCTTCTTCTTCGTGTTGAAAGAGTGCTGTTTCTGGGACGCTCCGAGGCCGCTGGGGATTGGACCCGAGTTCTTCTTCATAATCTGCGCGCGCTTGGCCACCGTCAGTCCTTGACGCCTGGGCTCGCAAGCCAAACAGATATGCGAATTGCCACCTGGACACGGTCTTCGTGGCAGCGTGTCAGAACTCAGGACAACTGAGCTCGCGTTACACCCTCTGAAAGCGCACTGAGCGGAATCAGGCCTGCTAGCACAGGATGGATGGACATATATTGAGCACTAGGGCACCCGCTAGAAACTAAAGGGGCAGACTAAGTGCATAGGAACTTAGTCAGCAGTTTCACCCAAATAAAGCAGCCGGTGCTTGCCTGAAGTACGAAGTAGAGCTATTGTCTTTGGACCCGGTCGACAGGTGCACCATCGGTCGAGTTTGAGTTAGGCATCTAAACCAGATAGTGAAATAATACCTGAGGGGATTCATTCAGCGCGCCTGCGAAGGCAGCGAAAGATACACCGTCGCCTTGAGTGTCCATTTTGTCTGCGGCAGCGCGCGCGACGCGCTCATCGACCCCAAGCGTCTTGGTGAGCCCTTGCACCAACTGCGACTTCTCCAGTTTGTCCGGGCTGGCCTCATGAGACGTGGACCCCAACCCGCCCTCGAGGGAAATGCGACAGAAAGTCTTCGACATATCCTTCCCTGTGGCCGTCATGCGCTCCTTGATATTGGATAGCGCATCCGTCGGGTGCGTGTTTTTGTAAATGGCATTTTTGCAGGTGCGGTCCCAAGGTGGGGGTGGGGACTCCTGGCCTTCGAGCCCACCGGTTTTCTTCATCCTACGATAGGGGACTTCCGCAGCGGTGCTTGGCGCGCACGCAGCCCCCGGCGCCAAGTAGGTAGTTGCACGGTTCAACGTGGCATTTTGCCCCGTCGGCGCAGTTTGAGGACGGACAGGCAGGTGGTCCCAGTCCAAGCAGCCTCTCGCTCCCTGGCTGTGCAAAATGCCATCATTGTGGCGCATACTGCAAAACCTGTTTTTACTCACTTCTCAGATGAACTGAGAAAGGCTATCGTAAGGTTATATATATGTGGAGAGAGAGAGAAAGAGAGCTTGCAGATATCCTGGTAAACGCGGCTGCGAGTGAAACTCGGGAAGTGCTTCTCTTGCTCAGGGTTGGGATTCTGATTAGGGCTTGCCAGGAATTCGCGCAACTGCGTCAGGTGTTGCACCAGTGCCAACAAGATCTCAGACTTTATTTTTGGGAGGTTAATTGTTTGGAACAGGTTGAGGCACTTTGGGAGGGACAGTAGGAATGCAAGTTCGCCCTCTTTCGTTGGAAAATATTAAGCCGAATTTAGACGCAGATTCTCATGTGCAAGCTGTGCACGAGTGCGATAAACAATTCTAAATTATGCTAACCTGGTACGTTCTTAAACAATCGAATGCCCATCTCGCTATAACCGGAATCCTTCAAACTGCTCTCCGAAACGAAAGGGGTGTATTTTGTTCAGCAACTGAATCAGAATGTGGCGCTAGCGTGACACACGACAGTGATGCTGTTGATCCTGCGGATTCCCCGTAAATCGGATGACCGCCCAGTCACCTTGTCCGATCCGCTCCCGTTGGGTAGGAATGGCGAGAAAAAGAGCGGAAAGAAAGGCGAAGCAACAAGGCAGCACTCCAGCGTCAGATCGGAGCCTGAGTTGGAGAACCCATTTTTAAGGGTGGGCGGGCAGGGAAGAAAAATTGCGTTAGGAAACGAAGAAGAAAGACGCAGCAATCGTCAGCAGGTAGGAAAAGTGAAGCATTTTCACCAATTTCCGACTTAAGAGCGACACCCTGCGACACTTGGACTTCGAAGCTGGAGGTGAACAGCCACTTCCCGATTCTTCATTTCCGCGATCCGGGGAGCGAGATCAGACGATCCGTCTCCTGAATGACGGTCATCACTGATGACGGAAGGAAAGTCGGCGATCAACAGTGATACTGTTGATCCTGCGGATTCCCCGTAAATCGGATGACCGCCCAGTCACCTTGTCCGATCCGCTCCCGTTGGGTAGGAATGGCGAGAAAAAGAGCGGAAAGAAAGGCGAAGCAACAAGGCACCACTCCAGCGTCGCCTCTCCGCCAACACTCACAACCCCCGCCTCTTGACGCCCTTCCACCCCAACTCTCAAACTCGAGCCAACAGAAATAATAATCAAACTACTTATACAAATACCCGCACGAATGATTGTGCTGCATTCAGCTCCATGTAATCTTCCGTTGAGACTTTCCCTATCTGCCTTGAGGATGACATTCCCAAGACTTGCCACACTTTCATATAATGTCTGGCAAGCCTCTCTGTCTTCCAATACGCCTGTCCCATAACCTGCTGCAGGTCGGCTCCTTCAAGGAAAAGTTCAATTGCTCCCGCTGTCCGAATGCTGAAGAACGTTTCCCCATTGAACAGCCCCACTTTTTGCAACCAGCACTTGAGATCTGAATTCATCTGCTTCCTGGAAATTGGGCTATTCTCCACTTTGCCACACCTGACTGGTCTGAACAAGAATCCCTGTGCAAGGTTCAGACCCAAAATTTTCATCACTTGGAGGTAGTCTTCCAACGCTGAGATGGGGCATCTAGATTTATCAGGGAGTCTTTTGATTCCGAAAACGTGTTCATCGCCCGAACGGAGTGTCTTCCCCCACTGGTAGTTGAAGAGAAAACCGGAGTTATCAGGAAATCTTATGATTCCCTCCACCCTTGTGGCTCCCAGCTCCGTCGGTCTCTTCAAGGCGTATAAGTCCATCAGGATCATTGCCTTGCATCTAAGCGTGATGAACAAAAGTATCCAATCCTGTGTCGAGGCAAAACCAGCTGCCTCTGCGTTCATGTGAATCACTAGCTTGTCGATCGTACAACCGAAAAGTGGTGTTGCTTGCTTCGGGGTGATTCTTGCTTGCAACTGTTCGTTCCTGGTCATCGTTTCATAGACCTTAACAACTCTACCTGTGCACGGGTTGTCCGACCCACCTCTTCCGAAATCCTGGAAGGCACTAGAGAGTCTGCCGATAAGAGAATTCACCGAACTTGCGGCTTGCCTGACTGGGCAACTACATCTTCCCAGTTGAGGGCACGTGGCCGAATGTACGATAGTCTTACCGAACTGTTCTAAGTAAATAAGATACCATAAGATGTGTTGTGCTGTACACGAATCCAATGATTCTGGTGGGGTTATGCAAGCCAGGAATTCCCCGAGGGCCCGCAAATTCCTGAGTTTGGTTGATTGGTATACGTCCCGGGCCCTTGCTTCCTGAAGCTCCTTCGTTCTTAGCTGTATGGCGGCCCAGTCAGGGGCTTTTCTCAACAGGCTCTTGCCACCACCCTGTCAACCTCAAAAATTTCCCTTCCCCGAAAGTTACCAGCGTTCACAACAAATCATTTCCAAGGTAAATGGATTACTCTGAGAGCTATTAATATATCACATGAATTTTGTGTTTTGAAATACGAAGTGTTTTTAAGAAAAATCGAATCTAAAAATCCAGACTGCCCACGGGAGTGGGCCTGCTTCTAACCATCTTCCATTTCTAAGTTGTTGAAAACAGACCTCTCCTGCTTCAGCTATCCTGAACTTCTGTTTACACAGTTTATTGTACGCAGTCCACCAGAAACCATCTGGAGAGAAACCATCCCACTGTGGAGCAACCACAGAGGCTGACGCCTTTTGTTCTCTAAGATACATCAGGAACGGTCCCATTAATGCAAAAGGCGGATTAGCATAACAGTTTAGCCCCGCTAGTGGAAAGGCAAAGACGTTGGTGCCACAAGCTTCTTTCTCTGGCAGCCTCGAGCAAAATCGCATCTTGGGACATCCCCGAACATTAGCCGTTGTTGCGAAGCAGTCGATGTTGTGCTGTCCAAACATCATGTTCAACAGAGGAGAGAACCGTGGCATCAATGAATAATGAGACTCTTCATCCGGGACTACAATAGCTCCATCAGGTCCCCTTGAAAAGGAAACCACCTTCAGTTCCAAGTTGTTATCCGCGACAAATCTATAGAGCTTTTCTGCCAAGTCTTTGCATGCTTTCATGCCCAGGTTAGACGAGAGGACTCTCGATGAATCCCAGATATTTTTATCCAAGATTATGTCCCAGCGTTGCGGGACCTGTTCCACTGGGATTTCGAACAAGGCTTCTGAAATCAAAATTGACTGATCCACCGACGAGCAGGTTTTCAAATCTCGATAACACGAAATTTCATCTTGGAATTCCCCTGCTCTGATTGATGCCGTGACCTTTGTACCATCGTTGTTTGTATCCACGAGTATCGAGCAGTGGGCCTGCTTCCTAAATGCAGACACCTTAATCAGCGACGGCTGGAAGAGTTGACCCAAGTAGAGTTTGAAATGTCTCATCTGCTTACTGTTCAGGAAAAAACTTTTTCTGCAGAATTCGTGCCTTTTTGCCAGGAAGGCATACAGCTTCCTACATGCAATAAGGATGCCCGGGGCTGCAATTGACATTGAAACCAACTTTCCTGCCACCTTCTCTAGGTCCCTGGCCGAAACATTTGACGAAGCTCGCAGGTCCGTTGCCAGGCTCAAGAACTTTTCCCATTTTTTCTGCGGGATGAAGAATTCCTGCTTCGCAAGGTCAATGCCAATGCCTAGCCAGGTGATGGTCAAGGACGGAACGAACTCCGTCTTTTCCAGATGAATAAAATATCCTGCCGCCGTCATGCATGACGAGACAACGAACACCGAGATTTCGGCTATTTCCTGTTTCGTAAGAGTTGAGGCTCCCACTGGGGCTGGTCCCCCGGCGTTATCATCAATGTAGTATAAGTATGGTATTCCCAGCCGCCGGATGAATCCCGCGAATTCTCCCGCGAAGGCGCTATAAATGACCGGCGCTAGCTTCCATCCAAAATTGAGAACTGTATAGACGTAATAAACACCATCCCACAGGAAACCCATGTACTGTTGCGACTCTTCTGTAAGCCTCACATGGAAGAATCCGTTCGCTTGGTCCATAATAAATGCCGGATCCCCCACCTCTAAGATTTGCGGAAGCATTGTAACCGACTCGTAGGTAAACGGAATATCTTTACACCAAAGGTTAAGGAATCTTGCATCGTTAATCTTTCTTGGTTTTGCTGGCTCCACCCCTACCGGCATAACAAGATGCGGGGGAGAGCATTCCCCTTCTTTGCCCCAGACTCTTATCGCTCCCCACTTGAGCTCGTCCTGTATCTTCCCAGAAATCCAGGGGATCAAGTGATCCGGTATCGCATGATTCTTGAACTGCATCTTCGGGGGTGTTCTTGCGTCGAAACGAGCCCCTTCGTAAGTGCCTGAAAAGTGTTGGAAGAAATCCGAGATGGAGACTCCATTCTTTGCCCAACCTTTGACCAGCAATCCCATTTCTGATGATGTTACCACCGTGTCCCAGAACTGGGTACACTCATGGATAGTTCCCACCCTGAACTCCCCCGGATCTCTAGCTGGTGCGGAAAGGGGGTCCGGGACCAAATTACCACTGAGGGCATCCATTACTGAAGGGGTTAAGGTGTCCAATCCTTGGGCCTCACGTGGCCCTAAGGACTGTTGCCTCTCCATCACTTCCCGGGCACTGTCGAAGCCTGAAACTGCCATGGTAATAAATGCAAGCGGGTCTCTCACACTTGTCGTCGCCGGCATGCCAGAGTCCAGTGCGAAGTTGGCCAGGCTGTCAGCCAGTTTATTGTGGTTCCGTGCCACATGCTTGAAATTGAAAACACAATCCGGGCGCAGGGCCATGTGGGCTTTCCCAACGATAAGTAGTCTCTCCAAGTCTTTTGCGATAACGTTACGGGAGCCCGAGAATGCCGACACCACCAGCTCCGAGTCCCCAACAATTGTTGCTGTGGTCAGGTTCCATTCTACTGCTCTTTGGATTGCAATCACGGCCCCCACGAATTCTGCATAATTATTCGTCTTGGATCCAAGGCGTCCGTAGTCCAGGGTCCACTGTTCACCTTGTTCTGAGCAGAGTGCTACCCCGAACGAGGCTTGCCTCAAATCCGGCGACGCGTTACAGCGGCATGCACCATCGAAGAAAAGCAATCCCTTTCGTGGGGCTGAGTCTAGCTCGTGTCCCTGTCCGAGACAACAACCACACCAGAGCACTTTCCTTTCAGGAGAAATGCTCCTCGAAAATCGCACCCCGGTCTCTACCGGGCCCCAATCTTGTGGAAAGGGATGGACGATTTTCGAGCCTGGCCGCTTCCGGTGTGCTACTCGTGTAGAGTAACCCACCCGTCGTGGTCAGCACTCTAACCGTCCAGCATCCCCATGTTAAAGGGAGGCTTCTACGACGGACGGGCACCAGGTGGTCCGTGCAGGCAAGAAATTGGCTTTAATTGCCTGTATTCGCGAAGCACTCCAATATACGATATGCACCCCCAAAGTCCGAAACCTAGTATTCCGAAGCTGACTCACGAAATCTAACGTAGAGCAAAACAAATCCAGAATTTGACATACAGGATCCCGAAGACTGAAATCTGAAGTCTAATCTTAGAGCAAAATCAGCAAAACCGAAATTTTGAAAATCTAACGTAGAGCAAAAATACAAATCCAAAATTCGAAATCCAGCATCCCGAGGAATGAAATCTGAAAAATCTAACGTAGAGCAAAATCAGCCAAATCGAAATTTCGAAATCTAACGTAGAGCA